>JACXSJ010002157.1:35317-55057 GCA_014851325.1 Pentalonia nigronervosa | reverse complement strand
CTGTCGCTGGCAACCTCAATATGCTTCCTGAAGCCAAGAACACGGCTGAGCTCTACTCCTAGGTATTTGATATTATCTCTAAGACCAATTTCAACACCTTTGTACATAAATACCGGCCTGGTGTAGCCCCTTTTTGTAGTCAGCATCACCGCCGCAGATTTACTGCTTGAGATAGTTAAACGGTGGTTGTCCATCCAATTTCCGACCAGGCCGAGGGAAAAATTCATATCCCTTTCCAGCAGCCATGTTGTGCGCCCGGTAGCGACAATTGCAACGTCGTCGGCGAAGCACACAGCACTTACTCCTTCGGGAAATTCTAAACGCAAGAGGCTGTCATAAAAGATGTTCCACAACAGGGGGCCAATCACCGAGCCTTGGGGTACACCCGCCGTGACTTCTCGCACACCTGTCTCGGTTAAAATGGTTCTCCCGTCGAAATACGATCTGATACCAGCAATGATGTAGCCAGGGACATTCTTCTCTATGAGTGCTGCATCTATGAACTCCCAGGCTGCAGAGTTAAATGCGTTGGCGACGTCAAGGGATGCTAACGCACATAGCTTCCTGTTGTATAGTTGGCCGGTCCCGGCACGCTCCACAATTCTGAGAACATGGCGCAAGGCCTGCGTAGTAGATCTGCCTTTGACGAAGCCAAATTGTTGGTCAGATATCCCGTTCGGATGTAGATGTTTTTCTAGTTTGGTCTTGATAAGCCTTTCATACAATTTACCCACCGAATTGATTAGACAGAGGGGTCTATATGATGATGGTTCCTCTAGAGGTTTGTTTCCTTTGCGGAGTAGTACCAATTTGGCGGTCTTCCAAGATTCGAAGAAAAGGCAGGACATTAGGCAGTGATTAAAAGTAGGAAGAAGCAGCTCGGGTCGCTTCTTGACGATGATTCGCAATACTTCGTCCGGTACACCATCCGGGCCTGGTGCCTTGCCCCGAGGTAGGTCTTGTCCTGCTCGTCTCAGGTCGTCAACGCTAAAACCACACCCCTCTGGTGCGTAACTCTCGACTGGATCATAACTGGGAGGGGGGCATTTAGGGAATAGGCCATCTACTATGGCGTCAAGTCTACCCGGTAATGTTATACCTGGGATAGTGCGTCTTCCAATTAATTTCTTTGTAACTAGCCTGTAAGGAAGTCCCCAAGGGTCGTTGTCTACTTCCTTGCATAGATCCCTCCAGCTCTTTTCCTGGCTACGGCGTATTTCTAACCTCAAATCCCTCGATGCCTCTCTTGCGATGCGGTGTTCCTCGCTGCATTCGTTTGGGCCCTTGCGCTTCCGAGCTTTTTGGTACTGCTGCCTGGCTTGGAAACACCGTTTCCTCAACGAAGAGATAAGGGGTGACCACCAGTGGACCGGTTTCCGGCTGCTATGATTGGATTTTTTCCTCGGCATGCAGCTATCGCAGGCCTGTACCAAGAACTCGTTTAGTCCATGGTCGTCAAACACCTCTGCTTCGGGAGTAGGGTATGTGTGAAGAAAAGCTTCTAATTTTCCCTGGTCCATACGTCTCCATGACCATCCACTGTGAAGAGGTATGGTCTGGCTAGTCCTGCCTTGGATCGCAAAGAAAATACATTTATGGTCACTGCCGATTTCTACGTCCATTACCTCCCACTCGTTCATATTTCTCAGAAGTGCCTGTGACGCGAAGGTAACATCGATATGAGAGGAGCTACCGGCGCGCTCAAAGGTAGGGGTATCACCATAGTTCCTGGCAAGGAGTCCTAGGGAACTAGTCATGTCCATCAGCGCCTCCCCCTTGGCGCATGTATTCGGGGAGCCCCACGACGGGGAGTGCGCATTAAAATCGCCGGCTAGTACTACCTCGGTGGTGCAGTGGCGTACGCTGTCTCCAAGGCGACCGAGGTACTCCTTGTACGCGTATAATGTGTACCTCCGGCTTGGGGAGTGATAGCAGCTATACACGCGGAGATTTGGAATGTCTACCCATACAAAGCCATTGTCATTTCCGTGGTTCATTACTTGGATATCAGGGGCAAGATAAATAGCGCACGACAGGTCGTTACTGGGGTACCAACCATCAGAGTCTGGAATTTTGTTAGGCTCGCTGATTATGGCAACGTTAGCATTAGTTTCACGGATCGTCTGTATGATGAGCGCCTGAGCGACTCTTGCTCTGTTTAAATTTGCCTGAATAAATCTAGTCATGATGGAGGGAGGGATCTTTTCCACCATGATATGTAAGAGACTCGTTTTGCAGTTCTTTCGCGAAAGCGGCTGTCTCAGTCACCTCAGCTTGACAATCCTTGGCGTAGTGCCCGTTTTGCCCACAGCGTCTGCAGCACGCCCTCCGATCTACACCGTCACAGTCGTTGGACACATGACCGAAAGCTAGGCAACGGAAACACCTGGCACGTTGCTCGCATTGCCTCACCCTGCAGTTGACTATGCCAACACGCAGACGTCCAAGGGACAAGACTCCGCGGCAGGATGATGCCGGAACAAGAACCAGGGCAGACTAAGTACCTCCATAGTTCGTTCTCAGAGATACTATCTTCAGCGAGTCTCTGTTGACACCGGCAGCAGTTGCAATTGCGTCAGTCAATTCATCTGCATCGGTCCACTGATCAAGGTCCCTGATTTGTAGAAGCGACTTCGGTTGCAGAGATTTTATCTCAATGTCAGCACCAGCAGTCCTCAGGACCTCAGCGCGCACCACCTCAACCTGGGCTGAGTCGCCCTTTATCTCAATTAACAGTCCCCCAGCTTTGGTTTTCCTCATGCCGACTACCCGGTCGCCAATGACCTCGTGATTGACTCCGCCGCGGATTTTCTTTACAAGCGCTGGGAAATCATCAGTGCCGGCCTCGACCAGGATGGCTGGCGGGCGCGTTCTGCGGCGCGGTTGAGGGGCTGTCAATCTGCCGCTAGGGAGAACAACTGGACGCGTCGCAGTCCCTCTGCCTTCTGCCGATACTCCAGCTGGTCCAGTCGACTTATTCGTCCTCGCCCTCCTCTTAACCACCTCCGTCCATTCTGCGGGTTGCGCCACCGTCGGAGTAAAGGCCAGTGGGTTGTCCTTCGCCACGTCCTCTGGTTGGCTTCTTCCACAACTCGCGGGGTTCTCCGGGGTCTTGCGCTCATTTTGTTCCCACCAGCACGGTGTGGATGTCTCTGCGTCTCTCATCTCTCTTCTGGGCTCTGATTTCTCTTGGTCATTCACTAGCTTTCTAGTGCTTTGCACCTGGGAGCTAGCTTCCTCCTTTTTTGTTGTAGTATCGTCTCTCTTTTCTTTTCGTTTCGCCATTAAACAGTTAAAAATTCTCACGGTAGCTGAAACTGACTCCTTGAGTTCTGTATGAATGTTCCTCGTCTTGAGGGTGAAATTTGACATGGAGATAATCTGCTCACGTAGCTTAGAGAGAAGTTGTTCTTCATCTAACTTTTCTATACCCATGGTCTTCAAGCTAACAGCTAGCTTCGAAGCCGTTTTTTTCTCAGCGCTAGTAGTGCTTAGAGTAGCGGGGGCCTGGCTGGCCACCCCCGCACCCTCACGGTCGCATGCTGACGACCGAGGCGAGCCCGTTACGTTGGACCCGGTTTTTAAGCCGGATCCACTCGCCTCTGCCGACCCCTGGGGTTCCGAGGCCCCTGGGGTAGTAACAATATTCCTAGTTGGACTGTTCATATTGGGTTTTTAAAGTGATTTCCTTCACTCGCATTTTAACCCTACTGCCAGGGGGATTTGTTTCGGTGTTACCTTCACCTGTGTCAGTTTGCAGGAGCTTGCAGGTGGACCAAGCCTGTCCGACCAATTAAGGTGAGACTACTTGTGAAGTCTAATTTAGACCGGGACTGCTTAGTAAGACCTAATTAAAGGCCCGCAAGCTCCCCCACCCCGACAAGGTGAGTCCCATGGGGGAGAACCTACCCTAACCTAACCTAACCTAACCTTTTTTTTTTTTTTTTTTTTGTGGCATCGAGAACCAGGAGGGGACTGCGTTAGCATTACTTCCTCCTGGCTCCCATCGTTTATTCATTTAATAAATACACACATTAATAAACAAATTCAATTACAACAAACTGGAGGGCTCTATCCCTCCTATTATGGCCGTTTGGCCCACATTACTAACTTAAATTAACGTATATTATTGTGACTATGCTTATATGTTCTCGTCAGGATCTCCTTCCTTTGTTTTCTCGACCCGGTTCCTGTACCAGCCGGTCTGGGTTCCCGTGCCTCATCTGTCCTGTATGCCTCTTCCTTGAGTTTTCCTCTCCTCTTCTTCTCTGGTCATCATTATTCGCGTCATTAGTAGTTCAACAGACTTCCATGCTTCCTTTGATCTGAGTATTATCTCGATGGTGTTGTCAGGGGTTAAGCTGTCTACCCCTACCTCTGCAGATGTGATTCACCGCCAGTGATGCCAGGCATCGCATGTAAACACGGCATGCTCGACGCTGTCCGGGCTTATGCCACACTGCGCACACTCCTCACTGTCTCGTTTTTTAAATTTAAACAGATATTGGCCAAAACAGCCATGCCCAGTTAGGACTTGACTAAGATGGAAAGTCACCTCGCCATGTTTCCTATTGTACCATGCCTCGAGATCTCGAATCAGACGATGTGTCCATCTGCCCTTGTCAGCATTATTCCAGTTCAGCTGCCACTTCCTCAGTAGATCTTCCCTTGCTGTTGATTTGTCTGTTCCGTTATACACGACATGTCTTTCCTCCGCAAACAGTTTAAGAGGTGGCATGCTTGAGACGACTGCAGCTGCTACATATGAGGTAGTGCGGTAGCAGCATGCAACTCTCAGCATTATCCTCCTGTAGGAGGTTTCCATTACACTTAATGCCTTTGCCGAGATCGTGGGATACCATATCGGTGCTCCGTACAGGAGTCTCGACGTCACCACCGTTGCTAGAAGGCGCCTCGTCTTCTGCTTAGCTCCTCTCAGATTAGGTAAAATTCGTCTAAGCATTCTACTTGCATCGGCAGCTCGCTTTGCCGCCGTCTTGGAATGCTCTGCAAATCGGAGTTTCTGGTCGAAGATTACACCTAAGTACTTTACCCATGGGCTGGACTCGAAGGTGTGTGGTGCAAGTTCAACTTTAATAGTGTTTCTAGTGTATCTGTTCATGAACACAATTACCTCCGATTTTTGTAAGGCCAGCTCTAGCCTATGCTCATTCATCCAGTTCATAACATCATGCATGGCAGCTTCGAGTCTCTCCTCCAGGAGGAAAGGTACTTGTGCCGTAAAGATAATCGCTACATCATCAGCAAACGCTAAAATTTCTGTATCCTCTGGCATAGGGATTTTAAGGAGACCATCGTATAGTAGGTTCCATAAATCTGGCCCAAGTACCGAACCCTGGGGAACCCCACGGCTCATATTTACCTCGCATATCGTGTTGTCTGCCCTCTTATAGATAATTTGTCTATCCGATAAATACTGACTGATGATGTTATACAAGTGGTTCGGTGCTCTAGCTTTAACCAGTGCCTGCAGTATTGCGTCCCATGAGGCACTGTTGAATGCATTTTTGATGTCTAAAGTCATCATGCCGACGAACTTGTTATACGCGAACCCTCGGCCGCCCGCCTGTTGTATGGTCGTACGTAGTCTGTTCATAGCGTCGATTGAGGATTTCCCCGGTCTGAATCCATATTGGTTCTCTGCCTGAAGTCCCGTCTTTTCCATATGTGTTCTTAATCGTCTTGTTATAAGTTTTTCAAATAATTTACCAATTGAGTCGATCATACATAGCGGGCGGTATGCCGCAGGGTCGTCGAGTGGCCTGCCGGGCTTGTGGAGAAGTACTAATCTCGCTTTTTTCCACTCATTAGGGAAATAGGAATTTCTGACACACTCGTTTAGTAGATCTGCAAAGAGCCCCGGGTATGTTGAAACTGCTACCTTGAGCACCTCATTTGGGATGCCGTCGGGCCCAGGGGCCTTCCCGTTAGGCAAGCATCCTGCCACCGCTGTAAGCTCTGCGGGAGTGAATTTCGATCGGCCAAAATCGTTGGCATCAATGACTTGTGATGTTCTGTTAATAGTTTTTTCTGATGGGAATAGTGTCTTGATGATCTCGTCCATGCGTCCTGGGATTTCCAGACCCGGAATGGGTCTTCGACCTATTAGCTTCTTCATTACTATTTTGTACGACCGTCCCCATGGGTCTCGATCGACTTTCGAGCAGAGGTCTTTCCAACTCTGTTCCTTAGACGCCAGGATTTTTGATGAGAGGGACTTCCTTTCTTCTCTGTATTGCTGCCTCTCGGCGGTGCTGCCTCCTTCTCCAACTCTTTTGATCTTCCTGGTGTAGGCTCTTCTGGCCTGGTGGCACCGTTTTCGTTGTTCAGCAATATCGTCGTTCCACCAGTATACCGGTGGTTTCTTAGCCATTTTGCTTGTGCGGGGCATACACGAGTCGCAAACCGAGGTAAGCCACGCCACGGTTTCCTGGCATGCGACTGCGGTATCTCTCGATAGCGGAGGGGCACCACGCCTAAGTTCCTCTCTCAATTTTTTAGGATCCATTCTTCTGAGGGCCCATCCTGACCCATTACCGTTTAGGCCTAGTCGCCTGCGTTCGATTGTTATTTCAGTCAAGATGAACCTGTGAAGACTCAACGATTCATCTTCGAGTACTTCCCAGCCTATCACGTTTGCGGCCGCCGTCTGTGTGATCAGCGTAAGGTCGAGATGTGATTTCGATGCTCCTCTGACAAATGTAGGCGCATTGCCCTGATTGCATACAGCAAGTCCGGTTGTTGCCAGGAGGTCAGCTGTGATTCTGCCTCTGCGGTCCTCAAACGGACTGCCCCATTCCGGAGATTTGGAATTAAAATCACCAGCTACTATTACGGGGCAGCTGGCTCCTCTGATGCTCGTCTCAAGTCCATCTATAAACATTTCAAAGTCTGGGAGACTAACATTGGGAGAGCAATAACAACTGTAAATTCGGTAACCTTCTGCTTCAATCCAACTGAATCCGGGTGAAGGGGGTCCAATTCTGTCAACCGAAATTTTATTGACAGTCGCTATTGCCGACCTGCCGTTAACTTCAGAATACCAGCCGTTCTGCTCGCTGTTGCTATGCTGTTCGCTTATAATCAGCAAATCCGCATTCATTTTGTTAGCCGTGGCCAGGGCAAGATCTTGGGCTGCTCTGCACACTCCGACATTCACTTGCAGAACGCGAATCATGATTTTTGAACTGTTACCGCGGCCGCCATCACATCACCACTGCTAGCCTGACTAGTTGACGCCAGTGACTTGGCGAAGGACAGGGCGTCCTCCTGGGTAGCCGCACAGGTGCTAGCGAAATGACCATCCTGACCACAGCGCCTACAGCACTTGGTCCTGTCCGGTCCACTGCAGTCCCTCGACATGTGGCCGAAAGTTAGGCAACGATAGCATCTAACTTTAGGGTCAGCGAGGCTCACACGGCAACTAACCAAACCGATCAGCAATCGGCCAGAGGTGGTAAGTGCTCTAGCGCAGTTCAGCGGGAGGGATACCAGTGCTGCTTGTGTACCTCCGAATCTCTTTCTGAGATTTATCACCTTAATCGCGTCTAGGGAGATCCCCGCTGCGCCAGCCACCGCTTCAGCCACCTCCTCCTTAGTGGACCACTGGTCGAGGTCACGAACGTCAATGAGGGTCCTCTGTTGGAGTGCCCGGACCTCTACCTCCGCACCTGCCGACCTGGCGACTTCGGCGCGTATTTCCTCAACCCTTTTAGTATCACCACGGACATTGATGATCAGGCCGCCAGCCTTAGCTTGTCTCATGCCTACAATGCTGTTGCCGATCACCGTTGGGTTTACCCCCCGCGGATTTTCTTAGACAATTCCGAGAACTCTCCGGCCCCTATGTTTACATAGATTGCCGGCGGGCGTGCTCTAGGCTGCTGTTGTGTTGTGCAGCGGACTTTCTCTGAACCAGCCTTCACCAATGTAGTTGGGGCGTGCATCGCGGTTCCATTGCCTATTTGCGATGCATTCACTGGAATAGTCGATTTCGATGCTCTACCTTTCCTCCTAACTACTTCTGTCCAAGTGGGAGTCGCTACATCACCACTGTCCTCCGTGACCATCCCTTGGTAACTGCTTCTTTGGGGGGGGGGGGACAGGCAAGGTGTCCCACCAACATGGGGATTGAGTCCCTACATCAAGTGAGGGCTTTTTAGCGGTTGCCGTGCTATCTTTGATCTGCGATGTGGCCACCTTAAGCGCCTTGTTGACGCTTTCGCGGCTCATAATCAGTTCAGAGATAGTCTCCAAAGTCTCGCGTATAGCAGCCTTCGCCGGTGCGCTCTTCAGCCTATCCATTAGCGCCTCGATAGCCGAGGATTTAACCAACAGTTTTTTGAGACAGCAGTCCTGGCTCCGCAGGGCGTTTGTCAACGTATCTAACACCGCGGTATGGTCGCCATGGCCACTAGAGGGCGCCTGGTTTTCGCTGGGATCCCCGGCGGAATCCATGGCAAGGGGGAGGTCCGGTGACCCTTGCCCCCTTTGCTGCTACCACTTTTCCCTACCTGTGAATACGACTCCGGTAGGCGTATCGAATCCGAAGGTATCGGCTACAGCCCACCGAAGATCGTAATGTTCACTAGGCTCTGAATGACCGGGGACCCAAAACCCAACGATTCCCCGTGGAGGGGTGATTCTATAGGCCTCCCAAGCCCGAAATAGCGCGAAATACCACAAACCCAAAAAGGGGGGGGGGAGGTGCCCCGTTCCACAGGGCGCTAAAAACTGCGCTAGGTCTAGTACGGACAAAACTAGGGGGCCTCACAAACGTAGAACGCTTTATATGGCGTTTTGAAAATGGAGGGGTGGGTGGGGGCTTATGTTCCCTCTTAGCGGGATATGTGCGTAGTGTTACTAAAGCCACGATACCGCTTTCCCCGGCTTCCAAAACTTCTTTAACTCCTCTGAATGCTGAAAAACCGTTACCTCCACGGTGGGGGTAATTTGAATTTCGCGCCGTTCGGCTTTAATGTTTTGTAAAATCCTTGATGTACGGCAGCTGCTCACCGATAAACAGCTGTTGCTCCGGTTTTCCCGTTTTCGCCCGGGCGGCGTTGGGCGGCCGTGTTATGGGATAGGGAGTTACTAAAATTGAGCAGTACTTACTCAAAATCCGGCGGATCTAGTCGGGCGAGGGGTCCCTGGATTGGCCTCGACGTTCCGCGTACGATGAGCTATCGCGCGCGATCGTGCGCCTAAATGCGGCTCGACAGCTACCAAAAAACTAGGGCGTCAGGGGCGGTGGTTTTCCCAGGACTGGGGGCCCGAACGACGCGCGGCACGTCGGCGATGCTTCGGGGGGAGTGCGGTTTTTAATCGGGTCGTCTCTAAATCGACACCGACCCGAACGCGAACTTTTTAGACCGAAAAAATAAGCAGCGCGTAACACGGAAGCTCAATAGTCATAAGAATGGAAAGAAAACTCGATTACTCCAGGTCTACTGAACCGATTTAATCGCGGTTTTCACTGGCCGCTGCGTAATAGCTTAACGCGTCGATTGCGACCACTCGCATAAAAAACTGGGCACTCTGATTCGCAGGCGGAGAGGAACACTCGGGAGCGGCACTGAAACACGTCCGACCGTCACGACAGCCACCGCTGAACTAACCTTTTTTTTTTTTTTTTTGTGGCAATCACGGCGCTGCGAAGGGGAACTTTGCCCTTAGGGTCATCCTTCCCTTCGCATCCGTATCGTTTATTATAATATATTACTTAAAATTCATTTTATACAAATTCCAGAGGGCTCTATCCCTCTAACTTTCACCGTCGGTGCACATTTAAAAAATAAATTATCTAAGTGAATTCATTTCGTTGTGTGGTTCTTTCCTCTTTTTCCTTCGTCGACAATATTTTCCGGACATACGTTCTCACGGCATCCCATTTTACTTTGCTCTCCAACATATAATCCACTATTGTGTCTGGTTCTATGGGCCCTTCAAGCGTCGTCGCCAACTCCATACGCGTTCTCCACCACCTATCGCATCGGAACAACGTATGTTCTGCGTCGTCAGTTTCCGCCTTGCAGTCCACGCACATTGCTGACTGCCTTCTCTTAAATTTAAATAGGTAGCTGCCAAAGCACCCATGGCCCGTCAGGAACTGGGCAAGATGAAAGTCTACGTTACCAAATTTTCTTGTCATCCATGGTGTGACCTCTCTGATGAGTGTCTTCGTCCATTGTCCCTTCTCCGTAGCACTCCATTCCTTTTGCCAGTCTCTCATTGTTTGATCGCGTTCCTCCTGGTACGAACTGTTATTTGGGTTTCGCCAGTATCTTCTTTGCGCCTCCTGCGCGAGTAGGTGAACTGGGATCATTCCCGCTATCAATAGTATGGCATTTGTTGGTGACGTCCTGTATGCCATTGTTGTTCTGAGTGCTATATTCCTTTGTGGTCTTGTTATTATTTGGATATTTCTTTTGAATTTCATTGACTCTGCCCAAATAGGAGCTGCATACATCAATTGGTTTAGAACTACCGTCGCCAGTAGTTTCCTTGTTTGTTGTTTAGGCCCCCTTACATTTGGCATTAACTGTGCCAGTGTGTTTGCGTTCTCCCTGCTTTTTCTGCAACTGTTGTAAGATGGGTTTGGAAACCAAGCTTCTTACTCAGATCCACCCCAAGATATCTCAGTTTTACTTTGGGTACTATTTTAATTCCGTTCAACATGAATAATGGTTCCGCGTATCCTCTTTTCTTAGTGAGGACCACTGCCTCTGTTTTGTGAGCCGCCAGCTTCAGACCATTTCGCTCCATCCATTCGGCCACTCCAAACAATGCTTCGTTTGTAACCTCTTCTAGTTTTTCTGTAGTCTTGCCAGTCGTAACGACCGCCACATCGTCTGCAAAAGCTACCAATGTCGCAGTCGTTTGGGCATCGATGCCGCTGGTAATTTCGGTGTCTAATAGGTCGTCGTACATTAGATTCCACAAGGTCGGTCTGAGGACCGATCCTTGTGGAACCCCGCAGGTAATTTCTCTAGTTTCTCCGTTTCCGTAGGTTAGTTTCCGGTCACTCAAGTAGCTCTGTATTATTCGTATTAGATATCCTGGGGTTCTTTTTGTCTCTAGTGCTTGTTTAATTTTTAACCAGTTCGCGGAGTTAAACGCGTTTGATACATCCAACGCTACGAGTGCACATAGTCGTCTCTTACGCAGTGGTCCTGTGTTTGCCTCCTCTATCTTCTCCACGACTTTTGAGATTGCGTCCACTGTAGATTTTCCTTTACGAAATCCGAATTGTCTGATGTTCAAGCCGCCTATAGTTGTTATGTGTGCTTCTAGTCTACCTTTGATTATCCTTTCTAGAAACTTGCCTGTTGTGTTTAAGAGACAAATAGGCCTCCTCGAGCGGTTTGTCCCCTTTTCTAATGAGTACAAGCTTCGCGATCTTCCATAGTGATGGAAACGAGCCTTCCCTTAGACATTCGTTGAATACGTTACAAATTATATCTGGTCTCTTTGTTGCTGTTTGTTTTATTATGAGGTCTGGTACGTTGTCCGAACCTGGTGATTTCCCTATTGGTATTTTTCGGCTGTGGTTCTTGATTTTTTCATATGTAATCATTGGATAGTATTCGGATTGTTCTATTTCGGGCCAGTGTATGGCTGGTTTTGTAGGGAAGAGTACGTCTACTATATGTGTTATGCGACCAGGCGTAGAGAGTCCTTGGATTGGTCTCCTACCGATTATTTTTTTAGTAACTAATCTAAAAGGTAAACCCCAGGGATCTGCGTCCGCTTGTCTGCAGAGTTCTTCCCAACACTTCTTTTTACTTTTTTTTATTTCGATTTTAAGTGCTTTTTTCATGTTTGTATATTCTGCGAGTTCAGTACCATTTTGGTCTGTAGTACCTCTCTTAGTCCTTCGTTTTAGAGCTCTACGTGCTTTTAAGCATTGTTTTCTCAAAGCAGAGATTTCATTATTCCACCAATATGAGGGTTTCTTGTTCCCCTTGTAGATCCCTTTGGGCATACATTCATCACATGCTTTTTCTAACAAACTTGCCAGTGCGTCTGGGTTATTCCCTGTTGGAGTTGGAGCTTGTTCGAGAAACTTCTGGAGTTTATCTAAATTTAGTTTCCTCCATGACCATCGTTTTGAGCTGTTTAACTCACGGTATGTATCTTTAGGGCTTGGATTGATTGTGAAATACACATAAGAGTGGTCAGATAACGTTTCAGTGTCCATTACTTCCCAATGAGTCATGCGGCCGATCATGTGTGTTGAGACCATAGTTAAATCTAGAAACGATAGTGACTGGCCTCTGGTCCAGGTAGGGGATAGGCCGTCATTTTTTGTCGTTAAGTTCAGTGCACCCATAAATTCTAGAACTAGGTTTCCTCTGTGGCAGGTACTTCTTGACCCCCATACTCGTGCATGTGCATTGAAATCTCCTGTTACAACAAGATTCTTGACGTTTATTGCTGTATGAATGCTATCCTCCAAGCTATTTAGAAATAATCTATATTCTTCTATTTTCCGATTGGGAGAAAAATAGCAGCTATATATCCGAATACCCTCGACGTCTATCCATACAAATTCCTGTCCCTGGCCGGAGTTCGTTGGATCTACCGATTCTTCTATGTAGATGGCGCTCTTTGCATCTAGGCTCCCATACCACCCAGGTGTGTCGGGTATTGTATATGGTTCGCTTATAAGTAGTATACTACATCTTTTTTCGTTGGCAGTCTCCAATAGAAGTGCCTGTGCCTCGCGGCACCCGTTCAGATTTATCTGTATAAAGTTAGTCATATGTAGTCAAGTTTTCCCTTGTCGGCTCTGGAGTGAGCAAGGTCTTGGCTATCTTTGTTTGGGGAGATTTTATGTCTTCCTTAGCTAGGTTTTCATTATCTTTACAGTCGGTGATTAAGTGGCCCTCTTTTTTGCAGTGGAAACATCTTCTCCTCTCGGGACCTTTGCAATCTTTCGCTTTATGTCCTCTCAATTTGCATCTATTGCAAGCTTCTGTTCTCGTGTCGATCTCTCTAATGCGGCATATTGCCCATCCAATCTTTATTCTTCCAACTGTGACTAGTTTTAGTCCTGCTCTGATCGGTGCTCTAATAACAGTGGTTCTATTATACTCACTTTCGCGTATTGTAAATTCGCTGACTCCCTCAAAGTCTGGGTCAAAGTTTATCAGTGCCTGTTTGAGTTCTTTCGTTTCTACCGTTTCTTCAATTCCTGAAATTAGTATTGCTATGCTTGGACTTGGTCTTCTTATACCAACTCTGTCACCCATCGCGTTTCTAACTGCTTCTGCTACTCGGTCTGCTTGTTCTTTCTCGGGTAGCTCTAGCAGGATATTGCCATTTTTGGTTTTCCTAGTGTTGATATCATATTCAAGTTTCTCGTTGGCTACTACGTTTTTGACCTTTTTCACTATCTCAGCGTACGGTGTGTCGGAGGGGGACTTCAGCACTACTGCTTGATTTCTCGGCACCCGTCCGCGCCTCGCTAGATTCTCCCGCTGCAAGCCTCTCCCCCCGTATCCTCCCCGCCGTCCAACACCATTCACAATCATCCATTCTTCCCCTGTCGACATGACCCCGGTCTCCGAACACTCTACTGGCACATCCGCCCCTCTATGCGCTAGTTCAATAGGCCCATGTAGTTGTCCGCCACCGTTGCTATTTTTGGTGAGTCTGTCTATAGCCGCTTGTTGTGTTCTAATTTGTTCTCTAATTTCGCGGAATTCTCTGAATATCTGGTATTTTTCATTTGTGTCTATCTGACAACTTGCCGATGCATCCGTCTTATATTCTATTGTTTGGACGTCCTGGACAGACTTCGTTCTGTCTGGTTTCAACTGGGGGAGGACTTCTTCCGTTTGTGTGCTTTTATTTTTTGGCTCGATTGGCACTCTGTCTTTTTGCCCCGCGTTCATTACTTTCATGTACTGTCTCATAACTATTTCCGTATTTCTAAGGGTCTCTTTCAATTCTGTATGTACATTGCGAGTTTTCTCTGCAAAAGCTGCCATCAAGTTTATATAACTTCCTAACTTGTTTAGGAGTTCTTTCTCGTTGAGGGTTCCTATATTGATCGTTCTCCCTGTGTGCTTGTCAGAGGCTTGCCTGACCGTCTTCACATTCGTAATGACTTCAGTCTTCGCGCTAAGGCCTGACTTCTCGTCCAATGTTGCTGGTTTTTCTTTCCGTCTGATTTGTTCTATGTTCGCAATCGATATCTCCGTTTTGGTCGGTGCAGTGTCGGTGATTTTCCGGTCACCGACGGAAGCCTGCTTCTCACTTCCGTCAGCAGTTGCCTTACTAACGCCAATGTTGGCTGCAGGGGCCTGCGAGATCCCTGCATTTTTCGGGTATGCCATTTGGGCCGATGTCGACACCCGGGACGTGCCCCCACTTCCGGCCGCCGCTTCTGGGTCGTCCGAGACCCCAGACAACGTTTTATATTCTTCACTCATCATCATATTTATTTTGGTTTGTTGGCTATGCCATCACCGACGACGCCAGCCTCGCGCCATCTGTCTTGTTTTCCGTCCTTACACCTTGATCGCCCAGGACACCGGGGGTCGATCATTCCCCCGGTGGTGAGCTTGTCCGCGACCGCTTATTCATCCATCCCGAAGGTGTGGCTTATTTCGCGGCTAACCTGCATATCTGCAGGACTTTCCCCTATCCGCAACCTGGGGACGTGCCCGGTGGCATGCTCATGCCTCCCTAAGGCGGGAACCTAACCTAACCTTTTTTTTTTTTTTTATTTACATATATTAGTATCGGAGAGAAAGGGTGGTACCGACGCTAGTCATTTCACCCCTTTCCCTCCACCATTTCTTATAAAATGACGAAAGGGATACGTGTTCATAATTAAGGATTATCATGGAGGGATTATTGGGGCCAGAGCTTGACGTCTGCGCTCCTCAACTTCCTTCTTCCTTATTACCTGGCATATAAAATCTTGAATCAGTGACCAGTTTGTCTGGGAACGTAACATTAATGAAATCGTATTTTCTGGGGTCATATTACATATTTGGTTGTTGTCCATATTTAATAGTGTGTTAACTCTTTTCCGGCAAACGTGCCAGGCATCACATGCATAAATTGTGTGTTCTGCCTCATCAGAAGGGTATCCACAATACCAACATTCAAGTGAATGAAGTTTCCCAAATCGATGAAGGTAGGCCGCGAAACAGCCATTAAGACTGTTAAGAACTGTGTTAGGTGAAAGTTCACATGACCATGTTTACGCGTGTACCAAGCACCCAAGTCTTGTATTAGCGTGTACGTCCAGCGGCCCCTGGGGGATACGTCCCAGCAAATCTGCCATGAGGTAAGGAGGTTGGAACGGGGAACGTTGGTGGGAGCTCCTAATTGTCGGGCTATCGAGGACTCTTGTCTCTCAACTGCTAGTAAATGGAGGGGAGGGATGCTTGCCAAGACGAGTGCAGCATCAGTGGATGTGGTGCAGTACGCTGAGACAACTCTCAGGGCTATACGTCTTTGGGACTTATTTAGTTCACGCAGCCCCCGGGGAGACATGCGATTCGCCCAGACCTGGGAGCCATACAAAGCTATTGCAGTTGTGACAGATGCAAGAAGGCGACGCTTGCCAAGAGTCGCTGCGCTGCTGTTGGGCATGATTCTGGCTAAGTTACGTGATACATTGTTTACCTTGTCTGCTATGTTTACTGCATGAGGCAGGAATTGTAGCTTAGGATCAATGATGACACCAAGATACTTTAGTTCCCTAACAGCTCGCACCTGTTTATCCTTAATGCGTACAACCATATGGTTATGGGTTCTGGTTCGCGAAATTAACATGCTTTCAGTTTTTTCAACTGCCAATGATAAACCCGCATTTTCCAACCACTTAGCGACAATATTGGCACCATCGGTCAGGCTATCTTGGAGAGCAACGATGTCGCGTCCTCGCGCGACAAGGGCAACATCATCCGCGTACGCAAGAAACTGTGTGTTAATAGGTAAGGGTTCGCGCAGTAGCCCATCGTACATGACGTTCCACAGGGTCGGTCCAAGGACTGAACCCTGGGGAACGCCACTAGTTATGTCAATGGTCGAGGAATTCTGTGGCGTACTGACCATTAAAGCGCGTTCATGAAAGGAGCTCTGCAAGATATTTAAAATGGGTGCCGAAAAACCCTTTGCCTCAG
The DNA here is from genome assembly GCA_014851325.1 of Pentalonia nigronervosa. NCBI lineage: Eukaryota > Metazoa > Arthropoda > Insecta > Hemiptera > Aphididae > Pentalonia > Pentalonia nigronervosa. The sequence continues at coordinate 38,891 of JACXSJ010002157.1, read as the reverse complement.
CTGAGTGCAAGATCTGCGCCCAGGATGCCGTATTGAATGCGTTTCGTACATCAAAGGTTACTATACCTACCTTGTAACCAGGAGAGTTGTCCACAATGTCGACAAGCTTCCGAATTGCAGAGATAGTGGACATGCCTTGTCTAAACCCAAATTGGCAGTCTGCCAGACCAACACCATTGCGTAATTCTTCTCTGATTCTCGCCCCAATAATTTTTTCAAACAGTTTACCCAGTGTATCTAGTAGGCATAAGGGACGGTACGACGAGAGGAGATCTAGAGGTTTATCCCCTTTCCGTAGTAGGACCAATTTGGCCACCTTCCGTATTTTGGGGAATTTGCTCTGTTCAAGACAGGAGTTGTACAATTTAAGCAGCAAGGTCGGCTGTTTCTCGACAATAATTCGAACTATCTCTACAGGGATACCGTCTGGGCCAGGGGCGGTACCATGTCTAAGCTTACGCGCACTGTCTCTCAGTTCATCTATGTTAATAATGCGTATCGGGGTTTCTGACGGATAACCGAAGGGACGAATCCTAAGCGGGTGAGTAGGGAACAAGGTGGTCGTAATGCTAGTCAGTCTACCAGGGGTGTCAATACCAGGAATTCCCACCTTTCGCTTTAATTTGTCCATTACTATCTTATACGGTTTCCCCCAGGGGTCACTTTCAACCTTATCACACAATTCAGCCCATGCTTTTTGTTTCGCGTTTTTAATACCTTTTGTTAAGGCCAATTTAGCTACTCTGGCATCTTCTACCTCTGCCATACACTCCAGAGGACCGTAGCGTTTTTGTTTTCGCTGCGCTACACGACGAAGGTGATTTGCGTTTTTCCTGAGGACCCCAAGTTCAGGGGACCACCAATATACGGACTTGCGCTTACTATTGGTTACATGGGAATATGTCCCGCAGGCGGCATAAATAGCATCTCTCAGGGCTATAGCTTGGAAGTCCGGGTCTCTAACTACGTCTGGGTCAGGCAGTCGGTTGATACTCAGATAGGACATTAAGCGGGAGGGGATTAATCGCCTGTTAAAACACGGTTGACTTTGGGAAGTTGCCGGGGTAGACATGGAGAAGAGAATATAATTATGGTCACTCAATGAAACCAGGTCAGAAACTGACCAATCTTGTATAGCTGAAACAATGTTAGAGGAGGCAAACGTTACATCGATAATAGAGTTGCCTGAACCACGTTGGAAGGTGGGACAAGAGCCTCTATTACATGTAATAAGATTCGCACTAGTTACTAGATCCAATAGGATGTCACCTTTGGGGCTATTAACGGTAGAACCCCACGCTCGGTGGTGCGCGTTAAAATCCCCACATAATATCACGCTACCTGTATGGGATCTGATAGAGTTATTAAGATTGTCTATAAATCTCTTGAAGGCCGCCAACTGCGGATCTGGTCTAGGGGACCAATAGCAAGAATATATCCTTAGCGAATTGAACTGGAGCCAAAGAAAACCGGGTTCCGGGGGGCTGGCAGCCGTGACCGGCAGGTTATGAAGATTAACAATGGCCGCGCTGCCATTTGCGTCATAGTACCAAGTTGGAAATTTGGAGGGGCAGGGTTCACTAATGATCATGAAATCAATGTTGTGGTTTGCTGCTGTCTGAAAGGCCAAGTCGCAGGCGGCCTTATAGCAGTTGAGGTTTATCTGTAAAAACTTGGTCATGGCTGGGGGGGCTGGGGGGATATGGGTCGCAAAGAGGGCGAGTTGGCTTTCGAAACAGACTCTTGGGTGGGGCACGAAGTGCCTATATGGCCAGTGGCTTTACAGCGTTTGCAGGATCGAGCATCCGGTTCCTTGCACGAGGAGATTAAGTGACCTGTGCCTCGGCACTTGATACATTTGGCATTCGCCATATCGAAAAGGAAGAAGCGACAGGTGCTCCAGCCAACCCTGAGGGATTTGGTTTCCAGGAGTTTTATACCGGCCCGTTGAGAGACTCTTATTACCAACGAGCGTGCTCCCCCTTTACTCCGTCGGTAGTTGAAGGGTTTTAAGTCAACTAGGTCATTATGAACGCTCTTTAGAGCAGTACACAATTCAACGTCGTCAACCGTTTCCTCTACATTTGTAACTTGTATAAGCGTGCTCGGCGAAGAGCGACGCACGTGCAGGGGAACAGTGAGCTTATCATTAAGAAGCTGACTCAGGGCATCGGCCTCTTGTTTATTGGGCATTTTTAGGATGATGTTACCTGACCTGGCATGCTTAATCGTCGCAGAGATCGTTGGTATATCTGTGGAAACTAATGACTTTATAGCTCGGACAGTGTCTATATAGGAGGGTGCACTGTCGGGCCTCTCCACTATCACGGCTTGTTGTCTAGGGCCTTTCAATAGGACTTTTTTATTTGTTGAGTGAGGGGGATTGGGTGGACGTATCGAAACCGCATTGCGTTTGCGCTTAGTTACCTCTGTGTATCCCTCATCATCATCTGTTGACGATTCAGGTGGAGAGGGAGTGGATGGAGGGGGAAGGGTGTTTGAAGTAGGAGGATTGGTGGAAGAACCGCTAGGGAGGGGCGCAGTACTCACTTGCGTGGTAATATTTTTGAGCGGTCTACGCTTTTTTGTATTAGAAACAGTAACACTTTTTTTGTGGAGAGTCGCCATTTGTGCAACCAACTTTTGGATCGATTCCCCCTGAGCTTGGAGGCTGGCTCTAATATCAGAAAGCTCAGATTTGTCAGTTCGGGAGAACTCCGTACCTGCATTTTTGTATACAGGAGAAGGCGCAGTCTGGGATGCGGTACATTGCGTGGTATTGGGACGGCTAGAGGGCACGCGCTTATGAAATAATAATACCTCGTCGGTGACTGTTTTAAATGACTTTGCCACGTTGTCTCGGCGTTCACGAAGACTACCAACAGTGCCCATGAGTTTACGTATGGCCATCTTTGCATGGTCTGATCTTAATTTATCAATCATACCCTCAAGAGCAGCAGCGTCCGCATACAATTGTTTAAGTCCATCATCCTGCTTAACAAGGTTATGCATTAGAGATTTAACTGCAACAATAGCAGGGGGATAGTCATTTTTTTGAGGAACTGAATCAGTTGAAGAAGGAGAGGGGGAACACACGTTACCGGGTGCAGCACTAGTAGATGGAAGAGATGCAGAGGCCTGGCTGGCCACCCCTGCATCCCTGCAGTCGTTGGATGACGACCGCCGGGAGCCTGCTTTCGCACTCCCGACTGCCGGCATCTGGGGGTCCGAATCCCCTGATGCGGTAACAATATTTCCGTTATTCACTTTCATATTGGGTTTTTAAAGTGATTTCCTTCACTTGCATTTTAGCCCTACTGCCGGGGGGATTTGTTTCGGTGTTACCTTCACCTGTGTCCGTTGGCAGGCGCTTGCAGGTGGACCAAGCCTGTCCGACCAGTTAAGGTGAGACTACGTGTCGAATCTAATTTAGACCGGGACTGCTTAGTAAGACCTAATTAAAGGCCCGCAAGCTCCCCCACCGCGTCAAGGTGAGTCCCATGGGGGAGAACCTAACCTAACCTAACCTAACATTTTTTTTTTTTTTTTTTTTACATTTAAATCGAAACTGAGG
>JACXSJ010002157.1:0-26827 GCA_014851325.1 Pentalonia nigronervosa | reverse complement strand
GCCCACAATAAACTTATTGCTAATTTTAACACTAAACTATTAGGTTATTGCTACTGCCATTTGCCGCATGCGATCCTCTTCTTCTCGCTTCTTTAGAATGGTCTCCACCAATCTCGATATCTTTATCCAATTATAATTTGATTTTAGCATCAGTTCAACTATGTTATTTGCTCTAAGTTGATCAGTACCCACATAGGCACATGTTTCTCGTCTCAAGTTTTCCCAGGCATCACAAATGAGAACAGCGTGTTCAGCGTCGTCATTTCCATGCCCGCATATTTGGCATAAGTCAGTTTCAGACCTGTTAAATCGTTTCAGGTAAGCCTGAAATCCGCCGTGTCCAGTAAGAAATTGGGAGAGGTGGTAGTTAACCATACCGTGCTTCCTCACCTGCCACTTTCTAAGATCAGGAATTAATCTGTAAGTCCATCTTCCAGTGGTTGAGTTTTCCCACTCTCTTTGCCACTTTTCCATCGTAGATATGCGGGCGACAGTACTTGTTTGTCCTTCGCTCATAGACTTCCGCTCTTCAGCCATTAAGTGGAGTGGAGGTCTAGAAGTTATTACCGCTACCGCTGCGTATGACGTCGTCCTGTATCCTCAAGCCACCCGTAGTAGTATTCTTCTGTGTACTGATTCCATCTTGTTTATCGCTCTGTTAGATGCTGTTTCCAACCAAAAAGGGGCTGCATACAAAAGAATTGATTCAATCACACTAGCAAGTAATCTTCTCTTAGGTTCGCTAGCGCCTCCCAGGTTTGGCATAATAATACTTAGTTGTCTGGTTACTTTTGAAGCTCTTTCAGAAGTCAGTATGGCATGGTCCATAAACTTAAGTTTTGAGTCAAGTTGTACACCAAGATAGCGTATACTCTTAGCCGATGATATTAGTAATTTGTCACAGTTTAAGCTCATAGTGTTGTTCCGCTTTCTATTACTGAACATAATCGCCTCAGTCTTGCTTATAGCGAGGGATAGGCCATGTTCTTCCATCCAATCCATTGTTCTTTGAAATGCATATTCCAGTAGTTCCTCAGCATGGTGATTGTCCTTTGCAGTAGCGACAATGGCCACATCATCGGCAAATGCAAGAAATTCAATTCCTTGTGGGAGTTCTATACGCAGTAGGCTGTCATACATAATGTTCCATAAATCTGGCCCCAATACTGACCCTTGAGGAACTCCTCGTGTTATCTCAATGGTACGGCTGCTGTTGTTAGTAGTGATTTTAGCGCTTCGAGAGCTTAGGTAGCTTTGGATGATCGTGATTAAGTACCCCGGAACTGACATTCTGCTCAAGGCTGTAAAATATCCATCCATGGGGCCGAATTGAAAGCATTTTTTACGTCAAGTGTAATCATACCGACCACCTTCCTGTATGCTGACGTCGTCATATTCGCTCTTTTCACAATTTCCCGAAGCCGATTAAATGCATCAATAGTAGACCGACCTTTTCTGAAACCAAACTGAGAGTCAGATATCGCGTTGGTGTTCGATAGATGTCTTCTAAGTCTCCTGGCGAGAAGCTTTTCGAAAAGTTTTCCAGTCGTGTTGAGCATACATAAGGGGCGGTATGACGTGGGAGCGTCAGGTAGCTTCCCCGGCTTAGGTATTAATACTAGATTTGCCTTTTTCCAGTTTGTTGGATACGTACCTTCGTGTATACATCTATTGTACAGCTGCAGGAAATGCTGGGGGCTCGCCTTTACAGCTGCTTTTAATATCTCATTATGGATGCCGTCAGGGCCTGGTGTTTTCCTGCCAGGCAGGGAGGAGGCTTCTTCGAGCAGTTCAGCTGTGGAGAATTCGGTAAAAACATCAAGATTTGCTGTTGGTTGCAGTATTTTCGTCCTGATGTGTCTATCCCTGATTTCCGGTGGAAACAAGGTTTGGATGATGTTGTCTAGGCGCCCCGGTAGATCAATACCAACGATAGGCAGTCTGCGTCCAAGTTTCTTAATAACCGTGCGGTATGGTCGTCCCCATGGGTCACGTTCTACCTCAGCGCACAGTTCGGTCCATAGTTTGGATTTAGCATTTTTGATGGCCAGGGCTAACTGTTTCCTGGCTTCTTTATAAGCTTTGGATTCCATTTGGCACTCTTCCTCAGATACTCTTTTCCTTCTCCTTAGGTATATCCTGCGTTGTTTAAGGCACTCTGTCCTCAACAGTCTGAGATTTTCCGTCCACCAAGGTACGGGTTTTCGCTTTACATTTGTCTTAACTCGTGGCATGGACAAGTCGGATATGTGGGAAAGCCAATTCTGTGTTTCGTTTGCTATGCAGTCTACAGGGGCATTTATACTGTCACAGAAATTTGACTGATCACGAGTGACAGCTTCTTGGAGTTTGCTCGTGTCGAGCTTCTTGATTGACCACCTCATTTCGTTATCTGTTCTTACCCTGGGTTGTTTAGTTGCGAGTTCAAAGAGGATGTATTTGTGGAGGCTGTTTGATTCCTCCTCTAGGACCTTCCATCCACTGACATTTTTGGATAGGTACTCTGAGACAAAGGTGACATCAATATGTGTCATTGATGCACCTCTCACAAAGGTCGGCTGTCCGTTGTTACAGACATATAGATTAAGTGCAGACATGGCATCCGCCAGGATAGTGCCTCTAGCGTTTTCATCACAGTTTCCCCACTCGGGGCTATGAGCATTAAAGTCACCAGCCACGATTATAGATGTCGCTGCTGTCCTGATGCTGGATTGAAGTCTATCAATAAAATCTTCAAACTCCCTGATTGTGGAGTTTGGCGAAAAGTAACAACTATAGATTCTGATGCCCATAGACTCTATCCATCTGTAGCCAGTATCGGTATTAGGACCAATTTCGTCTAGGCTTAGTGTATTTCCTAGAACTATTAATGCTGCATTACCTTCTTTATCATTAAATTGGCCATCCTCATCTGATGCTGCTCTATGTTGTTCACTAATGATTATGACCTCAGCTTCGGTGTTAGCTGCCGTTATGTACATCAGGTCCTGGGCGGATCGGCTCCGTCCAACATTTATTTGAAGAAATTTAATCGTAGTTAATGCGTGTCTTTAGAGAACTCCTGGGAAGCCTGAGCCTGTGAATTTTCACACACGCCGCCCACGATAAATGGGATTTCTTAACATTTACTATTGCTGCTTTATTTGCCATATCTGCATACCAACATGTTGACTCGATATGGTGGGGTTCAGACGCTAAGACGAAGTCTGTGCTTCTCTCTATGACTATTTTCTGTAAGAAAGACTGGGCCCCCTTACAGCCGTTCAGGTTAATTTGTAAGAATTTAGTCATTTATGGTGAGGACATGCGACACCCCTTGGTGTGCCATAACGTTCCCCGCCACTGAATTTGTGACGTCTTTTCCCGAATTTCCTGTTTCAGACCGATGTCGTTGATAGGCAACGCATCTCTTACTCCCTGGAAAGTGTTCCGACAGCTCCTTAATATCTTCACAGGCTACACATTTTGGGTTATTCGTACAGTCCGGAGCTCTGTGGTCCTGTGCTTGACAGAGGCTACACCAGTCAGATCTATCTGGGCCCTTACACGTATGCCTGGTGTGTCCGTACCTCAAACATTTAAAACATTTAAGCACGCGTGTTTTAATTTGGACTCTGGCGGAAATCCATCCTATTTTCACCCTTTTCTGCTTCATCAGTCTCAATGCGTCTGCTCCTTTCATTGTCACCCTGGCTCTTAGCGTACCTCCGAAACTGGGACGAAGGCTTCTCAACCTGATAGACATGTCGTTATCGGGGAGACCTACCGCTTTTTTAAGGCTGTCTACAACTTCATTCTCCGTGGTGATGGCATCAAGATCCAGCAATTCGATTTCCTCATGCTTCACTAGTTCTCTTACCGTTGCCCTATTTCCGAGGGTGGACCCTAGGGCCTCCTCAAGCTCCTTTCTCTTTGTTTCACCCTGGGGTAACCTTATGAGAATTTCCCCATTTCTGCTTTCCTTGATGGACGTCACATTGGCACCGATCTTTTGAATGTCCACTCTTTCCCGAACAGTCTTAAGTATACTGGCAAAAGTTTCTCCGTTAGCTGGGTTCACCGCTATTGAGTCGGGCAGGGACACGATTTGCTTCCGTCTTCTTGGCACCGGCTCTTTTTCCTGTTGCCGAGGTTTACTTTTTTTCTTTTTTCTTTGTACCGTCCATTGCTCTGGCTCTTCAGGAGCCTCTACTGAAGCGTTGGGGGCCTTTTGTTGCTGGTTTTGCAGCTCTACTTGCTTATCATTGCTTTGTTCCTGTGCCTTTCGAGATTCATGCCATAGATCTTGATAATGTTGCGATGGTAATTTTTGCAGGTGCTGCTGCTGGAGAGACTCTGTTTGCAGCCTGACCTGGTCGATTGACCGTTGCTGCGCCGCCAGCTGCTCCTGGATGTTCCGTAAAGTATTCTGAAAAGTATTCGCGGGGTGGCCATCCAGGTCCTCTTCTCTTGTCCAAGTTTGAGTTTGGGTAGCGGTATCTATGCCCTTGGCCTTACCGATTTTTACCTCATTTGGTTTGGGAGAAATCAGAACCGTATCCTTGGGTTTTTGGCTTTTCAATTTCATATAGTGTGTTAGGATCATGTTAGTTTTGGAGAGCGATTCTTTTATTTCTTTGTGCACGTTGCGTGTTTTGCACGCAAAGTTATTCATTGTTGTGACATAGTGCTGTATTTTGTTAAGCAGCTCAGCCTCGTTTAGAAAGGCTAGGTTGACAATCCTCGGTTTCGGTGATGTGCCTTCGTCATTCCATTTGTCTGCTTTGTCGCTGTATTTTTGTTGGGTGTTCGGGCTCGTAGCAATCTTTACGTTAGCAGGGTTTTGGGCCCCAGGGGATATAAAGGCTGCTCCAGATGCGTCGCTTTCATAGGGTTGTTCCGTATCATATTCTCGAGTTGTTCCTGGTCATGTTTCCGATATGGCACATCGCTGGACACCCACGCGGATGCCCCCCGACGCCTGTGCAGGAACGTCGAAGGTCTTGGGATCGATCCTCGACCCCGCTTGGCTCCCTTGCTCACCATGCGGAGTAGTCTCCTGGGGGATTTCCGGACACCCCCTGGAGAAGTAACCTTTTTGTTCATCCTATTGCTCATCATTAGTTTAGTTTTTGACTTGTCCGCCACCGACGATGCCAGCCTCGCGTCGTCTGTCTATTTGCCGTATTGCTTACCGATCTTCCAAGACACTGGGGTGCGATCAGTTCCCCAGTGGTAAACCTAACCTAACCTAACCTAACCTTTTTTTTTTTTTTTTTTATTTGCACCGACGGCGCCGTGGGAACAGTCGTTAGACAATACTTCCACGACGCCGCCATCATTTATTGAACAAAAATTACATACATAAATATATACAAAAAGTTCAAATGCACATCAATAGTACAGCAAAACCGGGGGGCTCTAACCCCCTAATTTTGGCCTTCGGCCCATAATATATATGTCATAATTAATAAAGCTATATGTAGCCTTCGACATTAGGTAATGCCGGAGGTTACAGTCTTCGGCACTCCCGGGTCTGGCCTGACTCCGCCCACCACCTTGGCGAAGGATCTCACCGCCGAGGCTGATGCCTTGCACTCCGCCGCCATGTGCCCGGGTTCGCCGCATCGTCTGCAGCACTTGGTTCTGTCAGGACCTTCGCATCCCGAGGCAGTGTGTTCGAATGCGAGGCATCGGAAGCAACGCTTGCTGGGTGTGACCGGCCTGACCCTGCAGTTCACCATTCCAATCCGAAGTCTGCCAAAGTTGACTAGACCCTTCGAAAAGCCCTTCGGAAGGGATACAAGCGCCGTTTGTGAACCTCCGAATCTCGGCCGTAGGCTGACCATCTTAATGGTCTCAAGACCGGCCCCAGTCGCGTTTGCCATCGCTTCCATCACCTCCTGGGAGTTGGACCACAAGTCCACATCTCGCACCTCCAGGAGCGCCCTCGGTTGGAGAGTCTGCACTACAACTTCGGAACCAGCTGTCCTGGCGACTTCTGTACGTACCTGCTCCAGTCTGGCTTGGTCGCCGCAGACCTCGATCAGCAGACCGCCGGATTTTGTCTGCCGCATACCTACGACGCTGTCGCCAATAACGTCTAGGGAAACACCACTCCTAATTTTCTTTGCTAGGTCCGGGAGTTTCTCGGACCCAGCGTTAATTATGATCGCCGGAGGGCGCGTTTTTCCGCGAGGCCGCGACACGGCACTCGCCTTCACCGCGGCGGCCTTCGGTGCATCTGAGGGGGGAGGGCTCTTTTTCCTCTTCTTCCTCCTGACAACTTCAGACCAGGAGGGGCCTGCGGGTTCGTTTTGAGTTCGGTCGGCTACCGAACGTGCAGGGGGCCCCACGTCCCACCAGCAGGGGGATTGGGTCCCGACCTCGGAGGTGTGCTTGTTGGACACCGCCATGCTGGCGTTGAGGGAGTCGTTAAACTCCCTCAACTATATGGAGGTATGGACATCGGACAGTTCTCTGTCCATACCTGCCACGCACCTCCTGAGCTTCGCCAAATTTGCGTTGAATCCGCTGAGCACCCCGACCAGCTCTGTTGCCCACTTCTTTACTGGCTGGTGGACGTTGCGGTTTTCGGCGCAAAACGCCTTCAGGGCCGAGGCAATCTTGGACGCGTTAGTGCCCACAACCTCTAACTCGTCACATGCCGAGAACGGGCCAAGGTCCTCGGCATCATCAGCACTAGTAGAGGGAGCGGAGATGGGGGCCTGGCTGGCCACCCCCATTCCTCTGCGGTCGTTAGATGACGACCGCCGGGAGCCCGCTCGCTCACTCCCGACTGCCGACCTCTGGGGTTCCGAGGCCCCAGAGGTGGTAACAATATTTCTGTTCTTCGACTCCATATTGTGTTTACAGTTGTCTCTGCCATTTTAGCCCTACTGGCAGGGGGATTTTTTGCGGTGTTACCTTCACCTGTGTCCGTTTGCAGGCGCTTGCAGGTGGACCAAGCCTGTCCGACCAATTAAGGTAAGACTACTTGTAGTGTCTAGTTTAGACCGGGACTGCTTAGTAAGACCTAATTAAAGGCCCGCAAGCTCCCCCACCGCGTCAAGGTGAGTCCCGTGGGGGAGAACCTAACCTAACCTTTTTTTACGTCGACGACGCCGTGGGAACAGTCGTTAGACATTACTTCCACGGCGCCGCCATCGTTTATTGAAAAATAACAATACATACAACTCTTAAAACTACTACAAAGTTTAGGGCCTCTAACCCCTAGTTTGGTCTATCGACCCACAATACAGGTAATGCAAGCGATCCTACATATATAATTCAATGAGATTTTTCCCCTTCTGGTTGGCCAGCATTGATACTAGTGGATTCCAGTCTGGACAGATCCTCTTCGGTAGTTGGTTTCTTCAACTTCACACTGAATGCCCTCGTTGCCGTGGTGTCCGCCTGGCAATTAATCGCGTGATGCCCTAGCTCGCCACACCTTCTACAGAGTTTAGACCGGTCCGGGCCAGCACAAGCCTTGGACATGTGCCCAAAGGCAATACACCGGAAGCACCGGACCTTGTGATCTTTCGCAAGAAACTCTACAAAAAACCATGCCAACTCTTAGACGGCCGCACGTCAACAGCGCCTTAGATGAGGCCATCGGTGCCAGGACGAGAGCCGATTGGGTTCCGCCGTATCTTTTACTCATATAAATCACTTTTAGATCTTCGGGAGCAGTTTTTGTGGCCGATGAGACTGCCTCAAGAACCTCTTCCCGATCGGACCACATGTCAATGTCTCTGATCTCTATCAAAAGTTTCGGTTCCAGAGCACTAACCACAGCATCATCTCCAGCAGTTTTGGTTATCTCAGCTTTAACCTTTTCAAATTGAGTTTGGTCACCGTTAATGTTGATGAGGAGGCCACCGGCCTTTGCCTGCCTCATGCCGACCACGTGGTTCCCAATAATCTCGCTGTTGACTCCGGAACGAATTTTATTGACTAAAGCCGGGAAGTCCTCCTTGGTGGCCTTAACCATGATGGCTGGTGGTCGAGTCCTGGGGGCTGACTTTGGTGCGGGGATGTTACCTCTCCTCTTTGGCGACGTCGTTGTTACACTCCCTTTGTTCGGAACGCCCTTCCTTTTCTTAACCACCTCAGTCCACTGCACAGACACCGGCAGCGGGTCGACCGATGAATCCGTGCGCTCCGGAACAGGAACGCAGCGATCGATACTTGGTGTAGCCTGAGGACCCACATCCCACCAGCAATACCTAACCTAACCTAACCTAACGAGAGCGATGTTTCGCTCTTTGATTTCTCACTATTGCCAGTTCCCGACGTTCCGAGCCCAGGAGATCAATGGGAGGTATACCAGCAATTATTAAGGCTGCATCACTCGAAACAGTACAATATGCCGAGTCTACCCTTAACGCGATTCTGCGTTGACATTTCTCCAATTCAGATATCCCGCATTTCGACATTTTACCAGCCCACACAGGTGCCCCATATAGTAAAATAGCGTGCACTACACTTGCCAACAGTCTGCGTTTCCTCTGCTTAGTAGCACTAATATTGGGGAGTATTCTTGCCAGGTTTCTTGCCACTTTTCCAGCTTTGGCTGCAACATGATCTGCGTGCGCATTAAAACTTAACCGTTGGTCTATGATGACCCCAAGGTAATTTATTTTCTTTACCGTTTTTATTGTAGTTCCGCTTATGTTACATATAATGAGCCTGAGGGCCTGTATGATATCCATGAGCGCGTCACCTCTGCCGTTATTAGCACGGCTGCCCCAGGCCGTATGGTGGGCGTTGAAGTCACCGCAAATTATTGAACCGCCCTCATGGGATCTGATGCTTTGTTCAAGGTTTCTGAGGAATACTCTGTACCGTGTAAGGTTAGGGTCAGGCCTGGGTGACCAATAACATGAGTATACTCTTAGGCCACCACGCTGGATCCATATGAAGCCAGGTTCGCAGAGGCCAATGGCGTCTACCGATAGCCTACTAAGGCACGCTATTGCAGCCTTGCCTGTGGCTTCATAGTACCACGTTGGGACCCTCGTTGGGCAGGGTTCACTGACGATCATGATATCTATTTGGTCTTGGGCGGATTGCTGTAACGCCAGCGCTTGTGCCGCCTTGCAGCAATTAAGGTTGATCTGGAGAAAGGAGGTCATGTCAACGAGGTTGAACACTCCTCACCACCCCTTACAGTGTTGCAGGAGTCGGCAGTTCCTTTATTTTGGGTAGACTCGGCAGTCGTATGCACCTCGGAGGGGACCACAGAAGAGACGTTGCAGTTTGCAATTAAGTGTCCAATCTTCTTGCATTTAAAGCACTTCCTCGTTTCTTGACCGGTGCAATCGGTAGCCGTGTGGCCAATCCCAGAGCATTTGGCACAGCCTTGTCTGGTACCCAGTTCTTTTATTCGGCAGTAGGCCCATCCAACCTTAATCCTCTTTGCCTTGGCTAGTCTCAGCCCTGACACAAATGGCACCCTAATTATTGCCGTTCTTATACCATTCTTTCCCTCGCGAATCGTAGGTACGTTAGTTATCTTCAAATCGCCGTCGTATGTTTCGAGTGTGTTCTTCAGCTCTGTGACGTCCACTGAATCCTCTATACCAATTAGCAAGAGGGCAACGCTGGGAGACGGACGTCTGACTCCTTTTGTCTCGCCGTATTTAGCTTTTAGGATCCTAGCAAGTTCGTCCGCATCTTCTTTAGTTGCAGTTTCTAGAACCACATTACCAGATTTTGCTCTTCTAGTCGTGATATCGAAAGAACACGGTTCTTTGCTAACAGTTGTCTTTATTTCCCTAACCATGTCTGCGTAAGATACGTTACCAGTTGGTTTGTCCAAAACTACAGCCTGAGATTTCGGTGCACGTCTGAGCCTGTTGTTGATTTGGTCCCCACCGGATACCGGCTTGATTGCTTGAGCCTCTGGCATCATTCTGCGCTTCCCTTTCCTTCCTCCCACCAGGATAAAGGCGTCTTCGTGGTCAGCTGCGCTATTCAACACTGTTACTTGTTCTGTTATTTCGCTCTTTGCCTTATGTTGCTGCTGATCCCATAGTTTGTGGGCACTTTGTTTTTGCATTCTAGTTCCCTTACCTGGTGACTCTTCTTCTATGGTACAAACTTCAGTCGGAGTAGGCTGAAGGGGGGTGTTCCTCCCCCAACAAAGGGTGTCTGTTACACCAAGGTTCCACCAACACGGTGTTTGCTGTCCGACATTACTCATAACCGGGGCTTCCGGTTCCGTGATCTTGGTCGACTTGCAGGCGCATACTACTAGCGTAATTGGTGAGTGACTGGGGCTAGCTTCTAGTGCTGTGACACTCCTAAGGGTTGAGTTGAATGCCCGAACAATATCGTCTCTACCTTCCCTTAGTGACTTGACAACCGCTAGCACTTCCTCAACTGCTGCTTTAACCGTAGCGCTGCGGCTTTTATCTGTTGCCAGTTCTAAAGCATTGGCTTTTTCGAACAGGTGCTTCAGAAGACAGTCCTGCCCGACCATCAGTTGCTTCAGCGATTTGGTTGCTCTCGTAATGTCCGTTGCCGTATCCAAAAATCCGTTTCGTCCTTCGCCTTGGTCCGTTGAGGCACATCGTTGGACACCCACGTGGGTGCCCCTCGACACCTGTGCTGGAACGCCGAGGGTCTTAGGATCGTTCCTCGACCCCACCGTGCTCCCTTGCAGACACGACAGAGTAGCCTCCTGGGGGATTTCCGGACCCCCTGGAGAAGTAACCTTTATCTTCATATTATCGCTCATCATGTTTTTTTTGTTGTTGGTGGCTTGTCCGCCACCGGCGACGCCAGCCTCGCGCCGCCTGCCTGTTGTCTAGTCTTTTGCCTGATCTAGGAGGACACCGGGGTTCGATCAGTCCCCCGGTGGTGGTTTACGGTTTTCCTTCCGAGTCCTTTTGCTGGTGCTATCAGGAGGACCAGTCCTACCGATACCAACCATTGAAGGTAAGCATCGGCTATCTGAGCTCCGACTCCAACCAATCAAGGTCAAGGCCGGGTATGGGACCGCTTAGTAAGGCCGTGACCCGCAAGCTCCCCCACTGCGCCAAGGTGGGTCCCGTCGGGGGAGAACCTAACCTAACCTAACCTTTTTTTTTTTTTTTTTTTTTTTTTTTAGCAACCGCAACCAGGTAGGGAATTAGGTTTCCCCATGACTGCCTCCCTGGCCGCATCATTTATTAATAATAAAAAATCACATAGTTTGTTTGGTTGAAAGCAGGGACAGTCCCCCTACAACAACCTTACATCTAATAAGTAGTACAACAAATATAGGGGCTCTATCCCCTAAACTTTCGCATTTAGCGCACATTAGAATAACTTAGCTAGCGGTTGACTAATTATGGAGGTTGGACGACGGCTGCTGCGTGCTGCCTCTCTCTTTCCAGTTGCTCTTTGCACCCCATTATATCCTCCACCATCTTGATGAAAAGTCCCCGACTCCTGGAGGCCGCTGCCAGAATCCTCCCTCTGCAAACTGGGTCATCGGGTAAGTCTTCAGGGATTGGCCCGCACAGCACGTCGATAACGTCTTCCGGGCGTATGGGTCGGCCCAAGGATTGTTCCAGCGCCCGTCTCTCGGGGATCCAAAAATTGCATACCAGGAGAGTATGCTCAGCATTATCGGTATCCGCTGGGCAGTGGGGGCAGGCCGCGCTACGTACCTTTCCCCTTTTAAAAAGATATTGCTGAAAGCAGCCATGATTGGTTAGGACCTGAGCCATGTGGAAACTGACTGTTTTTCGGCCTTGGTACCACCACCTAACTAGATCCGGGATCAGCCGTCTCGTCCACTCAGCTTTGGTTGTCGTCTCCCACAGGGTCTGCCATCGCCTGACCATCTCGGCAGTGGTCTCACGTGTCGTTTGTTTGAAACCAGCTCTCCTCGCGACTACTGTTTCCCTCCTGCTGGCGGCCTGTAGGGTAACTGGAAGGATACTGGCCAACACAAGCGCGGCCATGTCGGAGACGGTGCGATAGCACCTCGCGACTCTCAGCGCCGCTCCCCTCTGAGCTTGAAGGAGGAGGTTTTTGCTCTTCTGGGTCTCCAAGGCCGACTCCGACCAGATCACCGCGCCGTAAAGCAGCCTGCTGTGGACCACGCTCATCAGGAACCTAACCTAACCTAACCTAACCTAACCAACCTTTTTTTTTTTTTTTTTTTTGTGAACCCGCGCCCGGGAGGGAACTCCGTGTGCATTCCTTCCCCCCGGCCCCTATCATAACCAAACCCAACCTTTTTTTTTTTTTTTTTTTTTTTACATGGTATCGAAATATGGGGTGGTACTAACCTTGCAGTTATTTCACCCCCATATTCCATCGTTTATTGTAACAGTTACAAATACAGTATGGTGGAACCTTACAGGGACATTCCCCCTGCTTGGTGCCTCACAATTATTATAGTTTTACATCATATATCAATACCACGTTGGGAAATTCCCTCAGTGTGTACACTTAATATTACTTGTACTTAATGATCGAGTTGAATTAGATTCATGGGGTTCCGTTTGACTGTCTTCTTCTCTCTTCGGCTTCTTTGCTTCTCATTATTCCTTGGATCATGTCGGCGATGATGTCCCAATTTTCCTTTGATGCTAGCATCGTCGGTATCATGTTTTCAGCGTTGAGTTCTACGTTTGTCGCTATTTCCGCTCTTCGCCTTTCTCTGTGCCAAGCGTCGCATATGAACATTGTATGGTTTGCGTCGTCCACTGGATCGCCGCAGAACCAGCACTCTGAGTTTTCCAATTTCCCGAATCTTTTGAGGTCCGCCGCAAAACAGCCGTGACCGCTTAACACTTGGGTGAGATGGAAGTTTGTTTCGCCGTGTTGGCGATTTATCCAGGGGCCGATTTGCGGAATGAGCAAGTGGGTCCATCTACCTTTCTCGCTGGAATTCCATCTCCTCTGCCAGGTTTCCATGAGGGTTTCGTCTGGTGGTGCGATTTCCGGGTTTCTTTTTTGGTCGTGCATCCTCTTTCGTTCCTTGGCAAGTAGGTCCAGTGGGGGGATGCCGGTGATGACCCCGATTGCGTCTCTTGAGGTGGTGCAGTATGCTGAGGCCACCCTCAGGCAGATGCGCCTTTGTATCTTGAGGAGGGCTTCCCATCCCGCGGCACTCATGTCATCTGCCCATGCTGGAGAACCGTATAGAAGGATGGAGTGGGCTACGTTGCTCAGCAGCTTTCTCTTCGTTTGTTTTGCTGCGCTTATGTTCGGCATGATGCGTGATAGCCTTTGGATGACTTTTCCAGCTTTTGCTGCAACAGCTTTAGCGTGTCCGGTGAACCTCCATCCGTTGTCAATAAGGACTCCCAGGTACTTGACGCATTTCGTGGAAGTCACTAAGTGCTCGTTTATCATAATGTTCAGGTCGTTGTGGGTTCTGGTTCTTGTTATTATCATGGCCTCGCACTTGTGCTCTGCTAAAGCTAAGCCAGTCTTTCTGAGCCAATCGTTAACTCTCTGCACTGAGGTGGAAAGTAGTTGCTCGAGTTCTATCGAGTCTCTTCCTCTAGCGACTATTGCTACGTCGTCAGCGAACGCTAGGTATTCGACACCTACAGGCAGCCGCGTTTGCAGGAGTCCGTCATACAGGATGTTCCACAATGTGGGCCCGATGACTGATCCTTGTGGGACCCCGCAGGTGACGTCGATTTGTGTGTTCGTATGCCCTAGATCTATGCTGAGGATTCGGTCTTCAAGGTAGCTGTTGATTATGTGCCTTAGGTACACCGGTACGTCTTTTTCTTCCAGCGCTTTGGATATTGCTGTCCAGGGAGCGGAATTGAACGCGTTTTTGATGTCGAGAGTAATTATACCTGTTTTATGGTTTGGCGAGATTGTTGCTCTCAGGGTGTTCAAGGCGTCAATAGTGGAGCGCCCCTTCCTGAAGCCGAATTGTCGGTGGTGCAGGCCCCCCGTGTCGTCCAGATGGTTCCTTAGGCGGTTATCCAGGACTTTCTCCAAGAGCTTGCCAAGGCAGTCGAGGAGACATAGGGGTCTGTACGACGAGGGCTGGTCAAGCGGTTTGTCTCCTTTTCGAAGGAGAACTAGTCGGGCGTTCTTCCAGGTCTTCAGAAAAGTGCCATTCTCTAGGCAGGTGTTGTAGACTTGAGTGAGCAAGCTTGGGTTTATTGCCACTATGTTTTTGACAACTTCGTTCGAGATACCGTCTGGTCCCGGGGCGATTTTGTTCTTCAGGCTTCTGGCGGCAGTCTTCAGCTCGGTCTCGTTTATCATCCAGTTGGGGCTACTGCTAAGGTCTAGGGGCCAGTCGATTACTTCTCTTTTCGGGTGCTGAGGGAATAGTCCGTCTATTATTTGGCGCAGCCTGCCTGGGATATCCAGTTCCGGGATGGGGGGCGGTCTTGACAGTTTGTCCATCACCAGTTTGTACGGTAGTCCCCACGTGTCTTTTTGGACCAGATCGCACAGGTTTCTCCATGCTGTTTCTTTTGCCTTCTTGATGGCTTTTACTAGATCTCGCTTGGCCGCCTTGGCTCTGTTTTCCTCCTCTATGCTGTCTGCGGGCCCGTGTCTTTTCCTTTTCCGCTGGAAGACTCTCCGGAGGTGGTTTGCGGAGTTTCGGAGGGTACTTATTTCGGGGCTCCACCAGTGCACTGATTTTCTGCACTTTTTTCCGTTTCCGGTTTTAGTTTGGCATTTGTGGATTGTCTCAATCAGAGTCTGTGCGCACTTGTTTGGATCAGAGCAACCCCTGAGGGTTGTAAGTAGCTCCTCTGATTTGAGGAGGGGCTCCAGTTCCTTCAAGTCTATCCTGGGACCTCTGCGTGGCTTGTCGTCAGGTGGACCAAGGTTGGTTTCGAACAAGATGTAGAAATGGTCACTTAGAGACTCCGTCTCCAGAACTTCCCATTTCGACATGCCTTGGGCGATGCGGGGGGTTGCGATGGTTAGGTCGATGATCGAACCTTTCTGAAATGTGCTTCTGTTTCCTTGGTTACAGATCACCAGTCCTGTCGTGTCGATCAAGTCCATTAGTATATCTCCTCTTCGGTCGTTTGTCGGGCAGCCCCAGTTTGCGTGCTTCGCGTTGAAGTCACCCGTGAGGAGGACTTCTGTTTCCTCGCTTGCTATCGACCTCTGTAGTCTGCTTATGAAGTCCTTGTATTCTTGAATAGTGGTGTTGGGGGACCAGTAGCACGAGTATAGTCTCAGGCCGTGCACTGCCACCCACCTGAACCCTGCTTCTCCGAATCCCTCCTTGTCTAGTCTGGTTTTGTTTATGTTAACAATGGCTGCCTTGCCTGATGGATCAGCGTACCAGTGGGGTCCCTCTTTCCTATGGTATTCGGTGGCCAGTATCATATCGACGGAATTTTCTGCTGCGACTTGATGCAACAGAGCCTGAGCTGCCTTGCAGCAGTTCAGGTTAATTTGAAGGTATTTGGGCATCTTGTGTCTGGGGGTTGGCCTTCATTGCTGGCTCTGTTGGCCGGGTGATTGAAGGCTTGCTCTTCTGTGCTATTGCTGCCCGATGTGCCATACATTTGCTGCTGCCTGGGTAGTGATCTATTTGTTCTTTTAGATCCATGCAGGCTACGCATTTCGGAGGCGAATTGCAATCGGCTGCTTTATGGTTTTCACTATTGCAGATGCTACAGTATTTACTGCGGTCAGGACCGTTACATGTATGCCTGGTATGCCCATATCCAAGGCATTTGTAACATCTTGTGGTGGTGACTTTCATTTTCACCCTCGCATATATCCAGCCGATCTTTATTTGCCCCTTACTTACCAGATTGAGCGCGTCCACGCTCTTCAGTCTGACGGTAGCTCTTTGGGTGCCCGCATGCGCTGGCCAGATGCTCTTTACCCTAATAGATTGGTCGTCCGTATCTATGCCTAGGAGGTTTTTTATGCAGGATTCAACTTCAGTGCTATTTGTGACGCCGTCGAGGTCCTGGATGTCCACATCGTCGTAGCTGACGAGACCCCTTATAGCTGCACGGTTTCCTAATTTGCACTCTAGCGCCTCGACTAACTCTTGTCTCTTTTTATCCTCAGGTCTGAGCCTTATAAGGATTTCCCCGTTTCTACTCTCCGTAATGGAGGCCACCTGAGATCCTATGGTGTCAATATCTACGTCTCGCTTTATTGCTTGAAGGGTATCCGAGTACGTTTCACCGTTCTCTGGTTTTATAGCGATGGAGTCTGATAGCGGTCTTTTGGGTCTAGTATAGTTTTCCCCCTTTATTGTACCTGCGTTTCTGTTTGGCCTTTTGGTTCTACTCACCTTTGTCCAGGTTAGTGTTTGTTGCCCCTGAAGTGGAGATCCCTTTGTGGCGTCTGGCGTGTTGTGGGCAATGTCTAGATAGGTCTCTGCTTGTGCTCTCGTTTTCTCTGCGTATGTGGGTCTAGTCGTAGTCCGGGTGTTCTTCAGCGAGTTTATGTCTTCTTGTTGCCTGCTGATGCTTGTTTTGAGTTCTTCGCAGACCTTCAAAATTGTTTCCTGCATCTTGTGGCCCATCGTGTTTTGGTCGTTAGTGGACACTCTAATGACCGCCTTCTCCACTTCGTAAAAGGCCCCGTGGACGCCGTTTGTAGCAGATCGCAGAGCTTCGGCTGTTCCGATGACTTGGTCTATGGCGTTTATGACTGTTTGGGATTTAGTCATTTCCTTCGATTGTTTTAGATGATCTGTAGTCGCTATTAGTGAGTTTAGTGCTTTGTTTTGCTGTTTAATCAAGCTTTTAAGATTTGCTATAGACGTGTGTAGGTATGAGTCCTTCTCTCTTTCTTTTTGGCTATCCGAAGACGCAAGTTTAGCTTGAAGCATACCCGCGTTCGTCGCGACTGTCGCAGCTCTAGTATTTGGTAGGGTGGCGGGGGCCTGGCTGGCCACCCCCGCTCCCTCACGGTTGCCTGATGACGACCTTGGTGAGCCCGCTACTTGGGAACCGGTGTAAACACCGGACCCACTCACCACTGCCGACCCCTGGGGGTCCGAAGCCCCTGGGGTGGTACCAATATATCCGCTTCCGCTGTCCATATTGTGTTTACAGTTTTCTCTGCCATTTTAGCCCTACTGGCAGGGGGATTTTATATCGGTGTTACCTTCACCTATGTCCGTTTGCAGGCGCTTACAGGTGGACCAAGCCTGTCCGACCAATTAAGGTAAGACTCTGTGTTGGGTCTAATTTAGACCGGGATTGCTTGGTAAGACTCAGTTAAGAGCCCTCAAGCCCCCCCGCCCCGACAAGGCGGATCCCGTGGGGGGGAACCTAACCTAACCTAACCTAACCTAACCTAACCTAACCTTTTTTTTTTTTTTTTTTTTTTTTTTTTACGGTATCGTAGCCAGGAGGGAACCGGTAAGCAATACTTCCTCCTGGCTACATCGTTTATTGTGTTAAATATATATAACAATCACAATTAAACAATATTTCTGTTCTTCGACTCCATATTGTGTTTACAGTTGTCTCTGCCATTTTAGCCCTACTGGTAGGGGGATTTTTTGCGGTGTTACCTTCACCTTTGTCCGTTTGCAGGCGCTTGCAGGTGGACCAAGCCTGTCCGACCAATTAAGGTAAGACTACTTGTAGTGTCTAGTTTAGACCGGGACTGCTTAGTAAGACCTAATTAAAGGCCCGCAAGCTCCCCCACCGCGTCAAGGTGAGTCCCGTGGGGGAGAACCTAACCTAACCTTTTTTTTTTTTTTTTTTTTTTTTTGTGGTATCGACGACGCCGTGGGAACTGCTTTCGCATTACTTCCACGGCGCCGCCATCGTTTATTTAAATAAATATCACAATACAATACAATTTAACTTAACCTAACTGTAAGATACAACCAATGAACATCACAACAATATATACAACAATGAATGCAATACAATACCGAATGATATACAATATAGAAAACTTAGTTTAGATTAAGCCATAATGGCTATACAACTGTAGGACAAATATCGGATCTTATAACAAATCAATAACAATACAATATATAGCAATTTGTAACAGCTCATAGCACTGTAAATTTCAATTCAGTAACATACAATATACAACATCATCAGTCTTAATTTAACCAATAATGGTTCTACAACTGTAATATATACTCCACGTAACGGCAAAATATACAATAAATGCAATATAACAAAATGCAATATACAATACAGGCTTAACTTAGCATTAACCAATAAAAACTATACAACTGCAAGATAAGACAAATATACAACAACATAAACAATAGATGCGGTACAATATAACAAGATACAGCAAATATGTAGGAACTAACAAGCAGGAGTTGGTTGTAACTGAATGTTGCTCAACGGAGAGTAGATGAGTTCTGTTATCCGGCTTCAATTACTGCGCTGTCCGCCTGTTTGCCGCTTCTCTGTGATAATCCTCAATTTCGCGTTCGTCTTTGATCTTGGTAGACATAATGGATTCGATCATTGCAATTAATTTGAGTTGATTAATCTTAGCTTGAGATAGAAGTCGCTTCCTGGAGCTAGGCTCCTGAGGAAGGTCAGCAGCCACCGGGCCACAGAGAATGTCCTCCACGTCGCACGCGGTAGGGGGTCTTCCGAGACTCTCAGTGATGCTAGCGCGTTCGTCCAGCCATCTGGGACATGCAAACAGAGTGTGATCCGCAGAGTCTTCAGGGTCCTTGCAATACACGCAATAGCTATCCTCAGCTCTATTCCTTTTGGCCAAGTAGCTTCTAAAGCAACCATGACCCGAGAGCGCCTGAGTGAGTTGAAAGGACAGGTTAATCGGAGGCTTGGAAAGCCAGCGATTGATATTGGGTAGTAAACGATGTGTCCATCTGCCGTGGGGTGACCGGTCCCACCTTGCCTGCCAAGAGTTGACAGTGATGATTCTCTCCTCCGCTTTGATTGTGGCAACTGAGGCCTGCTCGCCCTCCTCCGTTCGCCGTTCCTTAACTCTGGCTCGTTCGTGGGCCAAGAGGTCTGCCGGCGGCATAGCGGAAAGCACTAGTGTTGCTTCTGTGGAAACTGTTCGATAGGCTCGAATTATACGTAGGGCTGTGATCCTTTGTGCCCTGGTCATCGAGTTACGATTTTTTTCCGTTTTAATGCCTGTTGGCGCCCAAACCGGCGATGCATACAGCATCTTGCTGTTGGACACTGAGGCCAACAGGGCGCGTTTTTGCATGGATGGGCCGCCTAGGTTCGGCATCAAGCGTCCAATGGCTCTGGCCGACTCAGAAGCCTTCTGAGAAGCTATAGTAATGTGGGTGGTGAATGATAGGCGGGTATCCAGCTCCACTCCCAAGTATCTAATGGCCGGTTTCACCGGGATGATGTGTCCTTGAACGAATAAACGAGGAGTATCGTATAGATGTTTTCGGGTCAGAACGGCGGCCACAGATTTTTGTGGGGCAATCTGTAGTCCATTATCACGCATCCACGTGTTAACATTGAGTAGAACTGGGTTTAGTAAGTCGGCTGCTGACTGACCGGTCCTGGCCGTGCCGATGACAGCCACATCGTCGGCAAATGCCACTATTTGGACACCAGGCGGCACATCTATCTCCAGCAAATCATCATAGAACACGTTCCATAGGGCTGGACCAAGTACCGAGCCCTGTGGAACTCCGCAAGTGATATTACGACTATGTCGTGACTCACCGACAAGAAGGGTCCTGTCCTCAAGGTACGAGCGGATCATGCGATTGAGCGTATGGGGAACCAATCTCTTACGGAGAGCAGAGTCGATTCGCTGCCAGGGCACAGTATTAAAAGCATTGCGCACGTCCAAGGAGATGACAACACAGAGATCGCGATGCTGGACGGCGCCCAAGGCTGCTCCTCGCGCTGCGCGTATCACGCGGTCAATTGCGTCTACGGTGGAGCGTCCTTTTCGAAAACCGTACTGGCTCTCGGATCTTAGTCCAGTCGTGTCGAGATATGAGTTTAGCCTCTTCAAGAGCAGTCGTTCGAGCAGTTTGGCGGTAGAGTTCAGCATGCACAGAGTCCTGAAGCTGGATGAAGAATGTATCGGCTTACCAGGTCCCTTGTAGAGGAGGACAAGCCTAGCGATCTTCCAACGTGCCGGAAATTCGTTTCGTTGTAGGCATAAATTAAAGGTTCCTAATAGCACTTGGGGAACCATTTTAGCGACGTGTGTAAGGATTTCGTTAGGGATCCCATCAGGACCGGTAGCTTTCCCCGCTGGGAGCCTATGGCATGCTTCACGCAGCTCGTTAAGAGAGAAGCAATAATCAGATGGTTGGACGGGATCATGATTCAAAGGGGGTTCCATCGAACTTGCCTCCTGCCTTTTCTAATACACTGGTGGTCCAAGGACTTGGCCGTCCTTCGTCAGCAAACTTTTTCATTGCGAAGAAAACCTAACCTAACCTAACCTAACCTAACCTTTTTTTTTTTTTTTTTTTTTTGTGTAAATCACGGCATAGGAGAGGGGGGTACTACACTAATGGTTGGGTCGTCCTTCCCCCTCAACCACCGTATCATTTATTTAATTCAAAAATACATATATACAATTTAAACCCTTATTATACCTATGCTCTCTGCACTCACACGAGAAAAAATAAAGAGGGCTCTACCCCTCTAATACTTCGCCTTCAGCGTACATTATAAACGACTTAACTAAAAGGTTTTATCTTATCTTCTTCTCTGCCTTGTTCTCTCCTCTTCTTCTCTGATCGAGAGCAGTTTATTAATGAACTTGCTTATCATCTTCCAGTTTTCTGGGCTACTCATCATCAGCTCCACGAAGTTCTCCGGCCGAATCGTCTGGCCCAAGTTTCCTTCCAGCATCCGGCGGTCCTCCCCCCATCTATCACAGTCAAATATTGCATGATCGGCATCGTCCGTTATCGCTTGGCAATCCATACAGCTGGGGTCCTCCAGTTTTCCTATGCGGTGCAAATAATATCCAAAACATCCGTGACCCGTTAAAAATTGTGTGAGGTGAAAGTCGACTGTTCCACCCTTACGGTTAAACCATCTCTTGACATCTTTAATGAGTCTCCATGTCCATCTTCCTGACACTTCATTATTCCATTCCATCTGCCATTTGATTAGAACTTCTTCACGTATCTCCTTCTCTAGTGACGCTTTGTCTGGCTCTCTCCTGATCTCATATCTTTTCATTCTTTCCCACGCTAGGAGGTGTGCAGGTATAGCTCCGGCCACTACCATAATCGCCGCTGTTGAGACGGTTCTATAGGCCATTGCCGTCCTTAATGCAATGGTTCTTTGGGGCCTTAGGATTGTCTGGATGTTTCTCTCGAATACAAGAGCAGCCGCCCAAACTGGTGCCGCATATAGCAGCTTACTTAGTACTACTGCAGACAGCAAGCGTCTCTTTTGTTGGCCAGAGCCTCCTATATTCGGCATAAGTCTAGATAGTGCCTGTGATGTGCTCTGCGCCCTTGAAGCCGCCGCGACTAGATGCGCACGAAACCCAAGGATTCTATGAAGTTCCACACCTAGATATTTAATTTGGTCCTTTAGCTGAATGCTCTTTCCACGTATGCTGAATTCGGGCCTCGCGTAGCCTCTCTTGCTAGTGAGAACAATAGCCTCCGTTTTTTCTACCGACAGTGAGAGCTCTGCCATGTCCATCCACTCGGCGACGGCTGTGAGTGCGTTGTTTGTGACCTCTTGAAGGATTTGAGTAGTATGCCCTGTGGTGACCACCGCGACATCGTCTGCAAACGCGACCAGTGTGGAGGATGATATACCCTGAATATTGCCTCCGGTGTCTACTTGGAGCAGGCCGTCGTACATTAGGTTCCACAGGAGTGGCCCCAACACCGACCCCTGTGGTACGCCGCACGTTATGTTCATGTTACCACCGTTCTCATATTGGAGCTCTCTTTCACATAGGTAACTCCTTATAATCCCTATGAGGTATGTCGGTATTGCTTTAGCATGAAGGGATTCCTCAATCCTATGCCACTTGGCCGTATTAAAAGCATTGGCAATGTCAAGAGCTACTACCGCGCAGAGCTTCCTATTATATAACTGTCCTGTTGAGGCTTTATCGACGATCTTCATTAGCTCCTGGACCGCGTCTATGGTAGACCGCCCTTTCCTAAAACCATACTGTCTGTCATTTAGGTCGTGATTTAATTCCAGATAGTTTTCTATACGTGTTTTAATAATGCGTTCGAAAAATTTACCAATTGTGTTGAGCAGACAGATGGGTCTATACGACTTAGGGTTTTCTACCGGTCTGTCTCCTTTACGGAGCAATACCAGTTTTGCTTTTTTCCATTCTTTTGGATATGTGTTCTCTCTCAGGCATGCGTTGAACAGGTCTCTAAACATTTCTGAATTGGCAAATGCAATTTGCTTGACCACCATGTCGGGAACGCCGTCTGGTCCAGGAGCTTTACCCGTAGGTGTTTTTCGGCCGGCTTCTAGTACTTCTGCTATGGTAATCTCTTGAAAGTCTGTGTCTGCTGGTACGTTTGGCCATGTAATTATTGGAACTCGAGGGAACAAGGCATCAACGATCGATGTCAGCCTTCCGGGAATAGAAAGCCCTGGGATCGGTCTCCTGCCCAATAGTTTTTTGGTCACTAACCTATAGGGCAGGCCCCAAGGGTCCGTTTCCACCTGCGCGCAAAGGTTCTTCCAGCCGGCTTCCTTGCTTTTCCTGATGGTGGTCCTTAGTTTCTTTTTGGCCGCTTTAAAGTTGATGTAGTCCGATTCGCGCGTATCATCCTGACGACATTGGCTTCTTTTGTATTTTCTCCGTGCTTTAAGACAGTCTTTCCTGAGATCGGCGATTTCCTGCGACCACCAGAAAGTAGGTTTCTTTCCTCCTTTGTACGAGCCTTGCGGCATACAACTGTTGCACGCTTTTACCAGGTATCTTCCTACTTCTTCTGCTCTCAGTGATGCTGTAAGTCCAGTTGTTTCGGTGTTCGGTCCAGATAAGAATTTGCGTAGCTTGATTTGATCATACTTTCTCCATGACCATCTGGGGGTGGTGTCCTGTAGACTTTTCGCACATGCCGATGTCGATATCTCGAACGATATATATCTATGTAGAGAACCAGTAAACTCGTCCAGTACCTTCCATTCACGTACTAGTTGTACGCTACTTTCGGATACGAATGTGATATCAATGTGTGACCTTGATATACCGCTTCCGTGTATTCTGGAGAAAGTTGGCTTATCACCGCAATTACACGGGATAAGACCCAGGCTGGCTGCCCAGTCTGCGAGAGCTCGTCCTTTCGCGTCTTCCCGATGATCTCCCCAATCAGGTGATTTGGCGTTGAAGTCGCCCGCCACCACAACCATGCCGTTCGTTGTTCTAATACTGGCCTCAAGTCTATCCAGAAAGTCGATGAATTCGGTGAATTCGGTATTTGGTAACCAGTAACAGGCATATATTGTAACTCCAGGAATCTGCACCCAGCGAAAACCGATTTCGCTGTTTGAGCCGATGTTGACGATTGGAATCTTGCTGTTGAGAACGGCGACTGTGGCTCTACTGCTAGCGTCGTCGAACCATCCCTCTTCCTCACTCTTAAAGTGTTTTGGTTCGCTGATGATCAGAACGTCGGTCCCAAGCTGGTTAGAGGTAGCTTGCATGAGGTCATGTGCCTCCCTTCTGCCGTCGACGTTGATTTGTAGTAATCTAATCATTTCGAAGTGGTAAATAGCCATCCTCAGGTCGTGGCCCTATTGAATTACCGGACCCTTTGCCTGTCATCTCGGCCCTTAGTTGTTCCGTGAAAGCATTCCTGGTTTCCTGCGACGAGGTGCAAGCTGCCGCCATATGGCCTGATAAGCCGCAGTTGCGGCAAACATTCCTCCTGTCCGGACCCGTGCAATCCCTGAGCATGTGGCCTCTGATCAAACATCTGGGGCAACGCCCTTTTCTACGGTTATCCCATTTCTTGATCCTACAGTAGACTAACCCTACTCTCACTTTGGATACTTGTAGAACCTTTTCTATTGCGTCCGACGCCATAGATACCACCATCCATCTCATGCCTCGTTGCACCGTGAAATTGGCCACTATCCGCAGGCTGACAGTATCAATGCCACTTGCCTTACTGATAGCATCAACGACTTCACCCTCTTCCGCTAGTTCGTCTAGATCTTGTACTACTATTTTGTCATAACTCACAATTTCCTTGACCCGGAGCGGATCGCCGATAGAATCACCGATGGCTTGAACTAACCGAGACGAGGAAAGCGTCCCACCCTTCAGCTGTACAAGCAGGTCGCCATTCTTTGTTTTTGAAAGGGTATTTATGTCCTCTGCCAATTCCTTCACCGATTCTCCTGTCTTTAGCTTCTTCAAAATTTCGGCATATGAGTCTTGTCCAACACTTACTAGGATGGCTGGGTTTCTCGCTCGACTTCTATTTCTCGCACTGAACGCCTTCTGTGGGTTAGGTAAGTCGCCCTTTTTCAGTCTTCCGCGTACCTGAGTCCATTCTCTTTCTGTTTCTGGAATTTCGCCGGTTGCGCCCTCATTGCTGTCTGGATCTGATTCGCTTTCACTATTGTGTGCTTGCCTAGCGGATCCTTGACCCTTCATCCGGTTAGGGGGTTGATACTGCTGCTTCTTTTGTAACGCGTTTCCCTTTCTGTCGATGTCTTGCGCCTGCATATTCCGTCTTAGCCTCTTGCCCCTTTCCAAGTCACTCCAAACGGACTCTTTGACGGTTAGGTTCCTGGTTAGCTCCCTATTCGATTCGGTCAGCTCGTCGACCGCTACTCGTTGCTCCCGAATTTCGTTCCGAATCTGCTTGAGTTCGTCCGAAGAGTCTGACTCGGGGATAGACCCCCTCGCCACCGTCACTCCGAACGCACAAGTTATTTTTTCCTCCGATGCCTTTATCTGTGTTATAACTTCTTGGAGCATATCTTGTTGTTTAGCCTGATGATACTGCACTTCGCGCAATTTCTGTGTGACAGCATCCGGGGACCGCACCATTCCGATGACTTTACCTGTCCTAATCATGTCCCTAAAACTGATCCCTAGAGCTTTGGCGCTCTCTTTAATAGACACCTTGGTGTTCGACGCCATTGAGATCTCAGCTTCTAGTCTCTCAAGGTTCTTCATACTGTCCTCGAGTGCTGCTTGGTACGCTCTCTCCGCCTTTTCCCTGGACGTTAGTGTTGGAGCGTTCTGTGAGGATGCCGTATGGGGAGACCGAAGCTGGGTGTCTGTTAGTCTCTCTTTCGGACCCTGTCCACATCCTTCGTTCTTTTTCTCGCCGGAAGCGCGCTTGCCCGATCTTGTCTCGGCTGGATCAGCACTAGTAGCAATTACCTTTGTACATATTCTCGAGTCCGTATCCATTAGTGTTGCCGTTGCAGTCTCTTCAGTGGCTTTCCGGCCACTGGAGAGGGCCTGCTTCGCACCCTCTCCGGCAGTAGATCTACTAGCACCGTTGCTGGCGGTAGAAGCCTGCCTAGACACTTCTACACTTTTGGTGATTGCGGGTGATGACGACACCTAGGGCGAGCACCGTCCCCCAACCGCCGGCTCTGAGGTTACCGAACCCTCTGTAGCAGTAGCTTTATTTCTGTTTTCGGGACTCATCATCATCTGGTTTTTTTGGCTTGGCCGCCACCGACGATGCCAGCCTCGCATCGTCTGTCTCTATATGTTCCTGAATCCGATCTACGGGAACACCGGAGGGCGATCATTCCTTCGGTGGTGGCAGTTTATCTGCGCTGAAAGGCCTACCCTGCCTTACCAGCCCCGGTCAATTAAGCCCAGATCCAGCTCAGTGATTTTTTAGTCTGGTTTCCTTCCAGAGAGGTTTACTAAAAGCTAGAAGGCCTCCTCATGCCTGCCGTCTCCAGTCATTGAAGCCCAGAGACGGTTCTTGTACTCCGACTCCAACCGGTTAAGGTCAGAGCCAGGAGGAACCTCTTAGTGAGACCCAATTAAGGGCCTATAAGCTCCCCCGCCACGTCAAGGCGGGTTCCATCGGGGGAGAACCTAACCTAACCTAACCTTTTTTTTTTTTTTTTTTGTTTAGGATCGTGGCGATACAGGGAGGAACTTTGCCCAGGATGGGTCAGACTTCTCCCTGCATCCACATCATTTATTAAAACGGAAGTTCCACATACAAATAACATATATACAAATTGAGCCTTGCTCTACAAAAAAGAGAGGACTATTCCTCTAATGTTTCGCCTTTCAGCGTACAATAAAGATTCCTTAACTAGAGGTTATCTTAGCTTCTTAATGGTTGCGTTGTCGTTGCCTCTGTCTTGCATGTTCCTCCGCCTCTCTCGTCGTCATTATCTGGTTTATAAATGCAACTATTTTACCGCCACATCATCGGCGAACGCGACCAACGTGGATGATGATACATTTCGTACATTGCCACCCGTTTGTACTCGGAGGAGGTCGTCATACATTAGGTTCCATATCATGGGCCCAAGAACCGACCCCTGTGGTACCCCGCATGTTATGACCTTACATTCATCTTTCCCGTACTGTAACTTCCTATCGCTCATATAACTCCTGAGGATCCCAATGAGGTACGCCGGTATCCCCTTCGCATGTAGGGATTCCTCTATCTTATTCCACTTAGCGGTATTGAAGGCGTTAGCGACGTCAAGTGCTACGACTTCGCAGATTTTTCTGTTGTACAATGGTCCGGTTGAAGCGTTATCCACTATCTTCATGACGTACTGCACCGCGTCATAGATTAAATATACATAGATAGCCCATGCCAAGGGGAAAAGCGGCAACCACATATGCCAACTATTTGGACCCCGGCATCAAAGTTCCACTGGACGCCGATAGGATTGTTGGGGGCGCCACTAGCGTATGTAGGCTTCTCACGCAGCGCCGCACCTTTATTGCTGTTTAACATTGAGATTATTATTATGATTTCTAT
>JACXSJ010002156.1:0-54862 GCA_014851325.1 Pentalonia nigronervosa | reverse complement strand
AGTCCTTGATAGGTGCTTGATCTGGGCATGCGCAAAGTTACTCGTCGCATGTTTACATCATTAATGAATAATGATATAATCTAAGATAACAGAGGCATAATCATTATAATGAAGATTTTTAAAGAAATAAATGTTTTTAAAAATATTTAAATTTTCAAAAGATTCAGTAATAAGGTTAAAATAGACATTTAGATATTTACTTAACCGAAAGCTGTGTTCATTTTATTTTGAACAGCATAGTTATACTGGACAACATAAAAAATGTATTAAACGTGGAGCAATTCCTACACTACATATAAAAAAATAGGCAAAATTTTTGTGTATTCAATTATGCAGTTATTATACTTGCATCAAAACTTGTTTTATTTTCTTCAAAATACTTATAGTAATTATTATATTTAGTGAGTATAATGTACAAGGAAATCCTTCTACATCTGGAATATGTTCAAGTTTAAATTCAACTCTTTCCAATACTCCGCGTACCTGAATTGGAAGAATTTGTTGTTGACATTGTGAAATACACGTCATGCGTCTTTATAATACGCAAAATCAAAAGAAAAAAATATGTAGTGTATGTGATTCATTTTTAATAGATTTAAATGACAAAAATGTATCTATTCTTCTTAAATTAAAAACCAAATGTAGACTTATAAATATCTCATCCGACGTTCATAAAGTTTGTTTAATTTCTGAATACATAATTAGAATGAATACTGAGAATCTGCTTAATAAAAAAAATATAAAACTGATATTGATAGTAAAAACCATGAATGAAGTATTGTTAGAACCATACATTATTTAATAGTATTGAGATGAAAAATCATATTTTAAATCAGGTCCCATTTGATAATCATCGAAGTCAGTTACTAAAATTGATTGTTGATTATAACATAACTCTGATATTAAATCATTTCTCAAAGATGTATAATTTATCTATAACTAGCAAAAATATACGACGAAATTATAAAAAATTGATTTTATTTAAAAATCAGTAGTTATTTTGCATTAAAATTGTATTATTATTATGACTGGCGATCGACGACTGTACCTATTATTTTATAATAAATAAAACTACTAAATAAAACAGTCGTTATGTTAAATTTTAAAAATGATTATTTTAATTATTTTAATTTTTATACTGTATTATTTATAATAAAAATTAAAACACAATTTATAAACAAAATTTTATTATTTCGATATTAAAATTCAAAACTCTGGTTGTTTAACTGAATAACTGATAACTGATTGCCCTGCTGGTAAATATGCGACGAGTAACTTCACGCATGCGCATATTGAGCATCTAATTAAGAGACTTGTCAATAATATCGACAACAAACAAATACGCCGTGGCTCCATCTATAATATATGATCCAAGAAAATATTAAATTTTTTACTCTCAGTTATTATCAATTCGTTATTTTACCCAGGTCTCCTCTACCTATATTATACTATTTATACATATTATACCTATTATACAATATACATACATAATACGTATATATATATTATATAAATACTTACACAAACCATTGTCATACAAATGAAGTATACCTATATATATTTTATACACACATAGTTATACAATTGTTATTTCCCAGAGACTTGATGGTCTTAAGCTTCTATTGCGCCAATCCTTTACGGGGATTTATCTTTATTATTATATATTATAATATATATATATGTATACATATTTTTTTTTATCGATATGATTAAAACCGTCGTCGCATTTGATTGGATTATATAGGGCATAGGGGGACTAACTGCTGCAGAGAATATAAAATACTTCACACGGTTTTTTACCCTGTCATACCAATTTTTTTATCGATCACATTCTAAAAGCGAGGGTTTTAAATCCCCCCGTTGAAGGGATTTTATGCACTGTGAAATATTTTGTTAGTACGTTCGCAGTTATTTATTGATCATTAGTGATAAAATAATAATAATTATAAAATATTAAAATAAAAGTAGTACCCATTTAAATATATTATAGTTGCTACGGATTCAATTTATTCAAATACTATACCAAATGTATAATATATATATAACATATTATAATAATATATCAAGTATTTAAAATTTCTATTAAATGATTTCCCATTGACTTTTAATTTATAATTTCTACACAAAATAACAATAAACTGGATGTTAAAATAGTAATTGTACTGACATACTGTATTGTACCTGCATATAAAATTATAAAAAACATTTTGAATGATGACAAGAATATTTTTTTCGAGAAAAAAACTTTTACAATGGTGAGTATTTTTGAATTACGTGTTCGGTGTGATGATATTCTTAAAATATACATTTTTTAGTTTCAGACTTTAGTTCAAACAGTGTAATTTCCTGGTAGGTATCGGAGATTTTAACAACGCATTATTTTGAATATATATTTTTAGTTATTATTTTTCTGAAAAAGCACTTAAAGAATTAATGAATATTAAAAATGCGATTAATTACATCGTTACATATTGTTTCATTTATACCGGTCGTTTGGCATTCGTGGTCAATATGAAGTATTTTTTTAAAAATATGTTTTACTTGTACACATCGATTTTGACCTAATTAACTAGTTTCGAACCCAACTGACTCGTAACACGCGAAATCACTGGTGGTTTTGTTTTAAATTAGTTTTTTATCGCCCACCAGCAGCAGTTGTAAAAACCTGCAGGAAAATTATTCGTGGAAATAGTCTGTATGCTTCAGTACGGCAATCAACGGCTCGGTTCACCAACACATATATCTCTTCCCTTACCGTGTACTAACCCAATCTCATAAAACTGAAAAATCGTACTTTGTAAATATTTGTACTGAAGGGGGTGGTTTTTTTTCTACTGTTGTCACTGTGGCTGCTGTTGTAGTAACAGTATAGTTGTAGTAGTGGTCGTAGTAGTAGTAGTAGTTTAGTAGACAAAAAAATAATAACACGAAATTGCGTGTTAGGTATTTTCCGCTTGCTCTTCAAGAGGGTAAACTTTTTCCATTTCTCCGTCGAAATCAAATAAAAGTTTCTGTTTCTCATATATACACACTCAAACATTCACATCACTGGCGAAAAGTGTACGGAGAACAACAATGAGGGAAATTTTCAAACGGTAGACATCGGAACATATGAATGAGGTATTTTTTCATAAAACGTACCTTATAGGCTGCTCCTAATCATTAAAATATATAAATCCAATAATGATAGTAATAGCACAAAGCTAATGCTTAAACCTCAAGGGAACGATTTGTATTATTTGTTCTACATTATTTCATTCACTTTTTTGTCTTCTAGTTGTACATCTTTCAAAATCGTAATAATATAATAAATAAACACTATTGCCTATATCATACTTGCTCATGTTATATATATATATAATAATATAATATGTACTTGTATACGTTTGTGTGATGACATTATTTTCATTCTTGTATAGTATTAAAGCATTCTTACTTGGTAAATTGTTTGCATATTGTTAGAGAATAAAAATTGAATTTCGTCGCACGCGTTTTACCAACCGAAATAATAACGTCACGTTGCGTTGGTTAAAAGAAAAACATAAAAAAGCTCTGTTCATATATTTTTTCTTTAGAGATCATTAGTAATGTAAAGAAAAAATGTTTGAGGAGTCTTTTAGAAGGAGACTATACTAAAAAATGACAGGCTACGCAGATTTTGCGTACAAAGCGCCTATAAGTCTGTTATGGAAAATCAACCCTTTTCACCTATTTTTCCCTTACTGTAAAATTATAGTATACTAGAATCATATAGTGTTTTTTCGTTGACATTTGAATTACTTGGTTCATCAGCTCTTCTTTTCCAGAACTCCAATAGTTTTGATTCTAGTTTTTTATATCTGGCTTATTGTATACAATATTTATATGTAAAATGTGTATCTAATTTTCATTATAACCATTTTGAGATTTTAGGCATTACAATATTATTGAAATGAAAAATATTTGGCTGTCGATATTTCATGAATTTTAACTGAGTACATAATACAATATTATACAAGATTGAATTTCAACATATTTAAAAATGTATACAACCATAAGTGTGCATCAATAAATTTAACAAAAATGATCTCACAAATTATTTGGAAAAACGAATATTATGTAATTTATTTATTTTTAATAAACCCGTGAAAACAATGACTATTGATGATATTTATAAAATTTTAATTACTTATTATGTCTGAGTGGTAAAGATGTACACATTTTAATTAAAATATACTTAAAGACTATAGGTAATCCGTTGAAGAGAGTTATATACGAGTATTAAGGAGTAAATTGGTGGCGATGATAAATTTAATTGAAGCTAAAATAAAGTGACGGTCCTGGTTGAGTGATGACGAAAGTGTTTCTGGAAGCATACCATTTTCTTTGTGCTAGGCGTATTATACGGCATTTGGCGAACATTTGTTTGATGTCGATGCGGTTTCTGTAAGCAGTGCATATTATGGAGCGTCCCCTTTGGCCATTATGAAACTATGTGAGATTTTTGTATGGCTGATTTCTCAGAGTCAAGTGATGATAACTTTGAATTTTCTGAACAATTTAAAAATGCTAGTAATAAATGTTTTGTTTGATTTTGTGTAGTTTGGTGAATTGAGACGACCACTGTTGGTGCCATGTATGTGTAAATTTGTTTTTAATTATGGCTGTAGTATATAATTTCATGATACAATTTTAGAAAAGAATGATTATGTGGACATGATTGAATTTTTGGCTGCTTTGTCCCTGATAATACTAGCCGAGAATCCAAAATAATTTGATTTTAAAATTTTTGTTTGATTAATTATGAATATAATTTTGAATATAGAGGTTTTATATCTAAAGGGTTGAGTACGTTTTTAATATTGTTGATTATGCTGAGAGAGTCTGTAAAAATGATTATGCCTTTGAGCATATGCATTTTTATAAGATGAAGAGCTTTGAGGATAGCTATGAATTTTACGGTGAATATTGAAAGTTTGAAGTTTATACATGATATCGTTTTTATCTGAAATGACTGTAAATCGGTTATATTATCTAAAATAATGTGTTATTGACCACATTTTGTAACAATAATAACTGTTTCTTATAAATTTGGAAAGTATATTATAGTAAAAAAAACATAACTTTTTGCTTCTATGACCGATAGACCATGAAATGTGAGCAAAAACTAAATGAGATATAATTTTATCACTGTGATTAAGGTTAAACATACATTTAAAAACCAACCCTAAGAATTAAAATATTTTATATTATAATATTGTGTATTATAGTAGATACGTAATATTTATTAACTTGATACTATGTCCATTTTAAAGTTTTTATTCGATAATATTTAATTATATGTATATAGTACTATAATAATACTTTAATCTTTTTTTGAAAAATTTAGTTTTATTATTTCTAATGATTATCGTCTAAAGTAGTTAATTAAATACCACATATTATATACATACCTATATATATATATATATATCGATTGAACCATTATTTTGGAGTTCAATGGAGTTGACATGAAATCCGGTCAGTATATCACTATACAGTGCATTACTTGTTCCTGACTGACCAAAAACTTTTGTAAAAAAAAACACGAAAATCACATAAATCAAAACACTGACATACAGATGAACGTTTAGTATACATATATATATTGTAGTAGGTCAAGTATAATAAACGGAGCGGGGAGGGTAGAGAAATATCAATAATTCTTTACACTTGAAAAAATAATACTTTTGAAAAGCTATTGTTTTGCATTTTTGTTGTATAAAGAATTAACGAAATACATTAATAGGTAACTAAAAAAAATCTTCACATTTTTCATTGGTCAAACCATTTTTACAGTTAGAAAATAGGCGTTGAGTCATTTTTGTAGTAATTTGGTTTTGACTTTTGCATTCTCCGTTAATTATGAGTTTATGACAGCTCCATTGGTCCACCTACGTTCTATGTGTACTGTCATATAACAAAACGTAATACACTTAAATATTATATATATATATTCATAGAACAAATTATTTTAGAAGAGACTTGATATCAAAATTAAGTAATAACACAAGGGGAGAACTCCTTGTGATCGTGGGAGAGGAGCGTCCCCGGGGGAATAAATCTCCGCAATGGCGGTGACCTCCACCGCATCGAATGGACGAAGCTTTATATATGGTATTTGGCAATGTTGACCGAGATAATGGAATGTTCGTGTCAAATTGCGACCTGGGGGATGACGACGGGCAGGATCAGAGAGATGGGGGCTTTAGACTCGACCCTTTGGTTTTCGTACAATATATGTATACAATATCGATCAGCGTATATAGTACGTATGTGTATCGCATAAAACTCACACATTCACAAAGGCCTATGACGTGTGATTGACTGTCCCTCACACTTGTCCGCCCACCTCTTGTTCGTCATGTACATCGGAGTATAGCAGCAGGACGACAGTGCAATATACCTACTCACTTTCGCTCCACAGTTGCATGTGAACGAAATGCGCTGTACCACACTATATATTACGGTGGTTGAGATTTTTCCTAATGCCTTTAACTCACTATTAACTACACGTATTATAATGCATTAAATGCCTAATCCGCCATTTTTTTTTTTTTTTTAGTCACCCTTAATGTGTATGCGCGGGCAATGGCGTACGAGATTAAATGCAACTAAAACACACGCTAGGTATATGTTGTTATATTGTAACGACGCAGTTTTCGTCGACAGCGTGCTACGATGGACAAACGGATGGATAGACGGACGGCGGAGAGAAAAGTGACGTAGGCGTGTATAGTGCAAATCGTGCGAGAGGTGGCGACCGAAGAGTGAATGCTTTTGTAGACAGAGTTAATCCAGATTAATAGAGTTCAATGTAACCCTCGGTACATAGTATACACAATGTACAATGTACATACGTACGTCATACATACATTTACATACTTATATACGTGTTATATGCTTTTGTAAGTGTGATGTGCTCGTAATCATACAGTAGGCTGCCTTTGCGTTGGTACAACGCCGTATGAAATTATTATTATACTCCGCCAACTTTACAGACTTCATGCGCATCTGCATAAGCGTGCAATTTTTAAAAATATGTAAAAATGTTGTGTCAAAATGCATTTCATTTGCGAACTTTGTAATGTTATGAAATTGCGACGTTACGAATAGCTGATCATTATATTTTATACATATTTTTAATTCCACCGATTATCCATGCAACGAGTAACAACGTAATTATTTTCACATTTGAATCATTTGAATAATAAAATGGTTAAAATGATATCAAAAATTGAAAAATAAATTAAATTAAATAAATTAAAAATAAGCTATGTAAGTTTAGTGTTCAGTATTAGGTAACTTTTTTTTTTTTTAATATGTATTTTATTTAACTCAGTAAAAAATTTAAGAAAAATAACAAAATGTCAGCAGATGGTCTGTTGTCTGGATCATCTTTTTTTATAATTAATGAGAGTATGGTTTGAATTTATAGTTTACACAAATGTTTTCTGACTTGTAAAAAAAAGTATCATGTAAAGTTTATGTCAAAAAAATGTGTTATTTACTCATGATTAATACGATGATTGTATCGATTAAAGCGTGATCAAAATATTATATGTTTTCCAAGTGCATACAATGCATCATATTTAAGTCATACAATAGATAATGAGAAAATGTTCATGTAAATTTATTTATGAAAATTCAATCGTAATTATTTGATTTTTTTTTTATAATATCACGTTATAAAATATATATGTATTGAATGTATTAAATTCTTGACTATCATAAAATAATCACTTCTATGAAAGTTGAGTGACTCTGACAGGTGTTTATATTATTAATATAGTTATAATTAACGCAATTTTTCATGCACCTCTTATGATAATCAAAGGCATTTGGCTGATATTGACTATATATTATATTACATATATATTACGTTATATTACATATAAGCTATATAATATATATCTTCACATATAATATAATAATTAAGCATAATAGATAAATAAGCATAATAAGAATTTGAGTTTATCATTGTTTATTGAATTTATTAATTATATACTTGTAAATTATTTCGAAAATTTATATGTATGACCAAAATTAGAATATAATTGTTTATTCAACTTTAGCATTATTGACATTATATCTAATGTCAAAGAATTAAAAAATAGTTGAAAAATTCCAAATTTTGGATTAAAATTAAATGTTTTATAGGTTTATATATATTCGGTTTTTCAATG
Organism: Pentalonia nigronervosa; assembly: GCA_014851325.1. Taxonomy (NCBI): domain Eukaryota; kingdom Metazoa; phylum Arthropoda; class Insecta; order Hemiptera; family Aphididae; genus Pentalonia; species Pentalonia nigronervosa. The sequence continues at coordinate 46,658 of JACXSJ010002156.1, read as the reverse complement.
AGTCAACAAAATATTGACCTTATTTTTAGTACCTTATATTACTTTAATTTATTCTCGCCTTAGTGAATCTATTTATTCCAATTATATTATATTATTATTACAAAATGAAGAATTTGAATTTGGTTTATCTCTTTAGACGTGAGGTGATCATATTAAAGGTGTTTGTATATTTATATATAGATATAATATTTAAGTATATTATGATGAATTGATATTCTAATTATTCTGTTTTCATTCAAAATCAAAACAAATAATATTAAAATGATATTATGTATTCGTTTCAAAACTAATCGAATACACAAACCTTTTTTTCTTCTCAGTGATAGGCCTGTTTCGGTTCAATGAGTTTTAATTTGATTCATATAAGTATAATAATGGATGTAATACGTGTGTACGTATTAAGTAAAGTATCGTCTCTGGTGATTTATGTTCTTGAATTCGACCGACCTAGAAGAATCTACTATCCAAGCAAACGGAGTAGATGTTCAAATAGTGTGTTATTCAAGTGCAAAAAGCAGCAAAGTTCCATCCGTTAGGCGTCCAACCAAATCATGTTTCACTTCTCGCGAACGCATTTCGTTAAACTAGTGGACCGTGTATGTATTGCCAGGATTCTCGTGACGGAGAGTCAATTACGTAGTTGTCACAAAACAGTGCCTTTTAAATTATTTTCGCTGAACTTGGACGTGAGTATGTGCACACAAGTGTGGGCGCGTATACTGTATATGTATAATATACTACTTGGGCATAATACAGTAGAGAGAAAACAAGCACTGTATTTTTACACAAGGATAAAGCGGGAAACATTCGTTTGAATAAACATCATGGCTGATCGGTTTCTACCCCCGTCTGAGCATCCCCCTAACAACCCAGTGCACTAGGCCAAACGTATGTGTTGTATATGTGTTTAACAGCCGTAAAAATAAAATTCTTCTTTTTCTCTCTCTGCTAACGATTGCTTTGACGTACCTGAATACATTTTTTAACTTTTTTTTTTATTAATTCCATCCCAGTGAGAATCTCTCCGGCTTACACAATTCTCAACGCGCTGACGACATTTAACAACTCGTAATTATTTCATACTCATTTTTAATACATTGTTTATGATTGGCAATCGGTTTTAAAAAATACAATGCTTAGTGAAACTCTGTAACTCATAATTTGTTTTGGGAAAAAATCTACCCTAATAAAGAATAAAGTTTAGAAGTATTTTGATTTACCTAATAAAATATTAATTTCAATAGACAATTCATGAGACATGGCTTATAACAATTTGTAACTCTGTATAAATTAGTAAAATTGCATCTTTGTGTCTTGATATATTTTAATATCAAGATTTATTTTAATAAATCTAAATTGATTATACCAATTCATATTTTGAAACAAATTAATTATTATAGGATGTAAGATTGTATCTATTGTTTATTATATCTATCTATAAATATAAAATTCTCCGGTCATAATGTTTATTATTGAACTCCTCCAAAACGGCTTTACCGATTTTCATGAAATTATTTGTGTATATTTGGTAGGTCTAAGAATAGGTCTTAGGTCATAGGTCATTTTTTAAACACAAATTTTCAGTTTAAAGAGGTGTGCTTGCACAAGGATTTTGAGATTTACGATGGAAATATTTATTTATAAGTGGTTGTCATTGGTTACAACTTATCTTATATGTAAAATTCTTATAATCTGTAAGTTTTAGTAGTAATAGTATAAATAAATTATAGAAATTAGTATTTTATTTTGTATATAAAATATAATTTCCATTGATTAATCGGGCAGATGTGGTAAACGCATGCATCAAATCGTCGCGTTTACGGACTCGAAATAATAAATTATTGGTATCTTAAATTATGCCATATGAGAATTGAATATACATTATCATTTTTTTAAGAACAAATTTAAGATTGCCATTGATTAAAATTAATACATCTATATATATATATATATATATATAATTAATGTTTGTTTGTGTGTCTTTTTGCACTCCTACACTATTTATTCGATCGCCATGAAACTTTTGAAAGTTATTAAATACACTCCCGCGAAGGTTTCTGGCATATAACATCCTATCCTACGTACATATTATAGGTTAAAAATGCTAGGAAGATTAAAAGTACTATTTTTGATAGAATTTACATATATGTATAATCTCTGTTTATTTATAGGGTTGTCAATGGTTTCATATTTCGTAACTATTATAATTAGTAGAAATATGGCATATAGACATTTTTACAAATAAATTTTTTAAAAAAAAATAAACTTTGGCATGGGCAACCATTGCAATGTTTTTCATGTAACCACCTAATTCTGATTCCATTGATTTACGCACTTCACAGGGTCTACAATTCACTACAGGTGGATGCCTACCTGATAATTTACTACTCACATATTGTCCACGATTCAATGCAGTATATTGCCTACCTAGGTAGTTAAGATGCATGTAAATCATTTGAGGTTAATCTTAACTTAATATTTGACTCAGGCAACGCTGGTCGAGACTTAAAAAAGATTAAAAGATAACTTTGTAATGCGAATATAAACTAAAACTAGCTAAGAATGTGCCAAGAATTAAATCAACGAGTTAAACAAATTTTTAGCTTGTTTGAAATTCTAATTACTACTTAAAATACGAGCCACCTAAGTGGATGTAATAATTAAAAACTATATTACCTAATAATTATGTTACTTCTTATATTATGCACAAAATCTGTATGAAATTAACCAAAAAAATACATATATATTACATATATTTATATATTTTTAATTTTTATACAAGCAATACGCCAATTCATGATTAATCGTTTATTGCAAAGCAATATAATATGTATTTGTTTGTATTCTAAATACCTACAATTTACAATAAATTAACTTTTTTCTATTATCTTAAGAATTTGACATTTTTTTGTTATTGTTTCAGGCGTTTTTGTCATTAAAACGAAAAAGGAACCATCACGGTAAGTCAAAACATTAGTTATTATCCTTACCACGCATAGTATAGTCATTATAACTATTATTATTACAACAATATTGACGTGTATCGTCTATATTATTATAATCATAATCATCAACGCTAACCATTATCATTATCATTATAGTCATCATTGTCGTTGTTATAGAGTGGAATTTATACTAGTTATTCGTGAGAGGCATATAAATTACGTGATCCCAAAATATTATCATCTCCTCCCTCTCTCACTCTCTCTTTTTATAACGTGAATGTTTTAAACTGCCAATAAATTAGTCGTGACCGTCGCCACATGGCATTTGAAACTGGAGACTACGAGCAACAAGGGATAGACCTTTGCGCAAATAACGTAATAAATGCCGGCGGACAAAGCATCGCTCCACCGGTGGTATTCAGCTGTGACGTTAAACGGTTTATTTTATTATATAACATTACGTTCATATATTACTTATAATAACAACGCTGATGAGTAGCTCGTTGTTTTAGTTTTGCTATACGATGAGTGTATGTTGGCGTGACTATAAATTATAAACTATTTGAACTAAAAGGGTATAAAGTAAAAAATAAATATATAACGTTGGTAGATTATACACAAATGAATGACTGATTAAAAAACTATAAAAAAAAATGTATATAATTGTACATTTATTTGTTTTAAGTATACAAAATGATTTTTTATTGGTAAAAATGTTATTCATGCGATATTTTCTGTTAAAATTCGATGTTAATTTCGAAATTGGGTATTTTAACCACAATGTTTCTGGATAGAAACTCAGTTAACATTTTAATATAGTTATTTGACCACTACCATAATAAAAAAGCAACTAAAAAAAAAAAAAACATACATTATCTTTATTATTCATTAAGTTATATAATTATTACTGTAGTAATCAATGAATCCTGAATAAATGTATTTTGTTCGTTAAAAAATACCAAATGGTTATTTATATTTGTTAACATGTCTGTTTGATTCGAATTAAAAAGTGCTCTGATTTCAATGTTTCATTGATAATTTATATTGCCATCAAAACATTTAATGAAATAAATATTAATTGTATTTTTTTTTTTAAAAGGAATTTATTTAGGTTTTATATTGTTCATGAATACTAAATTGTATTTAAAATGTTATGAATATACAGATAGCATATAGTGATTAATTTTTAATAGTGACATTTTTTTGGGATTTTTTTATTTATAAATACTGGTTCTGATTACATGTAATTCACGTTTTCTAAAGTTTTCAAATTTATTCATAAATATTTTAACTTATTTTTGATATAAGTTGAATTATGATTAAAGTTAAAAATATAAATTTCAATGCTATACATAATTAGATCATTAAAATATTAAGTTAAGAATGATCTACCTAAAATTACAATGTAAAATGTATAAATCAAGAACTAATTTGTCTAAATTAAGAAAAAAGATTTATTAGCAGATAAATATTTTATAATATGCAAAGGTTTTAAATTTTTAATCAATCGGAATATGTATAGGTTAAGAACAACATATGTTCCTCAAAAATACCATTAGATATTTTAGTAATTTTGTTTTATAGTATTTGCAATAGATTAAGTAATCTATAGGTAATCATTATCATATAACTAATATAAGTTCTACAAAACAATACAATGAATAAAACCAACTTCAATTTTTCGAAGCAAATTATTAAAAATAATTATTCATAAAAGAATAAAAATCCATAATAAAATATTTTTAAAACGAGTTTACTAATCTTCCATTCTATGTTTTTATTCTTTCCAATTTAATAGTTTTATTTAACCATACAAAACACATTAAATAACTTCAAAATTACTTCATAGTTTCAACAAAGTTTACTTGTTGTTAAGATATTATTAATAATACTGTTAATACATACATCAATTGTAATACATAATATTCGTATGTGTTAAAGATAATATTACGTGTAACATATTTTGTTGAATTAAAATCCCATATATTTTCTGTGTAAGCTTACAACTTATTCATAAAAAAAAAAAATAACAATTATGTTAATACATTTCCTGTGTATTATTTATAGCATTCTTTTTTTTATTTAATATTTTTATGTAATTTAAACTATATTATGTCCTACAAACATAATGATGCATTTTACTAAAATTTAAATACATCTTTTTGGCGATGAGTTTATGAAATTAAATTCTTATTTAGATTATAATCTTTAATGTTTATGTATTGGTACACATTCAAAATACAACAAACAACATTGTACCGTGTGCGATGTGGTTAACAATGGACGTTTAAATACGCAGTTCTGTACATTAGTCACATTTATAGCATCAAAGTTTGTATCCATAAAATAATTAATAACAGCTAAAATCAAAATTTATGATTTTACTCTACTATACAATGAATACAATGACTCGTTACCTTGAATCTGCTATCGCGTCATAATAGTGTATACATATTATAATATCTTACACTATGCCATATGTAGGTACCTCCGTAATGTTTCCCGTCAGATTCTTAATGATATAATTTAGACATTTAGTCTTACTCAATTTATCATGGAAGAACTTTACTGTAACGGGCACTATTTTCAACTTTCTTTGTTAATTTAGTATTTTTAAAAATAAAGTTTCTGATAAAAGTTGAAAACTAAAATATAATACTTACATAATATATACAAAACGAAAATATTCTATTTATTCTACAGTTAATCTCGTTATGGATTATTATATAAGATAAAGGCTGTTGAATTTTACTTAGATTTTGAGATAAACAATTCTTGGAATATGCATTTTTTATTTTAGATTATTTTATAGCTTGTATTGACCCTTACCATCATTATGTTCGCTGTTTTTTTCCCTACTTACTTAACGATTATTCTATTGTTTCCGAAGTACATGATTTGGACAACCTTGGCTGAACGTAGATGCATAATAATTTTAAATTTTATTTATTATCCGCTTTCAAACCAAATTGATTATCTTAGCACAACATTATAATCTTTCATTTTATATCAAATTTTCTTCTCATCCTTAATTTCTTATAACTACCAAACTACTTTTACAATTTTTAATTATCACTCGTTAATTCTATCATATACATTTCAAGAATATGCCATTGATAATTTACTTGGTAATTATTAATTTCATGTTTAAATGTTTACAATTTTCTCAAATATCATCTAGTACATAACTATGTAATATAAAATGCATTACCATCACTACATGTTGATTTCGGATGAAATATTATATATTTTATTGTCTATTTACAAAAACCCAGAACAAAATTGATCAGAGACATCCACACCATCTATTATCGATGAGTACCAACATAAATATTCAGTAAACAATGCCACTTATAGATTGCTTTGTGTTACCTTGCATACTGAGCATTTTTGGTCTGTATTGTCCTTTTGTTTACTTCGACATCGTCATATATGTAAAACCGCTAAGATATCTGTTTAATCGCAATTGTTTAAAATACAGGAAACTACACGGTGTAAGTACTTTCATATATATATTTGTATATATCCATACTTACATTTATACATTATTATTATTATTATTATATATATGTATAGTCCTAATTTATGTAAACATTGCAATTTTCAAACTTAATAAACCTTATACTATTGACTATAATTAGGGTACAAAACCTTATAATAAAATTAAAATTACAATTATTATAATTTGTTAATTATAATGTAATGTCAAATAACTATGGTATTGTTTATCAAAAGTTATAGCTGAAATATAGTGAAGATAATTCTTTTAAAATTTTCAAAATTTTTAAAACTGAAACAAAACATATTTTCGTCCATGTTTATTTACTATCTACTGCACTACGATTATCAAAATTCATTATTCTTTTAGTTAGATCGGATAACTTAATTTTATCTTAACGCTACATAAATCAAATTTGCTTGTGTTCACTGATTTGTAAAAAAAATTAATATACACAATTTATAGTACGTACTATCAACTAATAATTTATATCCCATTTTTAGTTTATGGTTGAAAATTATTATGTAGATAATGTGTTTAACTAATCATAAGTTAAAATAAAAACTTTTAAAAGTTGAATGATAAAATGAAATTCACTTGCTTGAATTCACTTGTTTTATTAAAACTGATACTATTTAAATGCCTACGCAATCGTCTATTTTTTAAACATTCATGGGTACAATAAAATAAACATAAATAAAATAAGTTAGATAGACATATTCGTTCATTTTTAATGTATAAAACTGCCTATAATATACCTGTCAACATATAATATTATATACTATATAGTAAAGGTCAGTGCATAAACATTATAGTAACTAGGTATCGTTTTTTGTTTTTTTATAGAGGAATCAAAAATTATTAATTTTAATACAATTATATGTCTAATATAATTATAAAATAAATAAAATGTAAAATTGTTATACTTTAAGTATAAGAAACAAAGATTGAAAAAGTAAATATTAAAAATAAAATAAAAAGATAATAATAATAGATAACACTAGATATTGTAATTTATTTAATGTAAACGATGTTACCTACAGTAAACTATTTCATCAATGAACATTTAATGAATCTTCGTTATTAATTTTAATTATTTAATGTTCAGTACGTATAATATTATGACGTATAGAATGATTATTTTTCATTTTATTTATGTATTTTTTTTTTTTTAATTATAATTAATAAACAAAATATATATTGTCTTAAATTTTAAATACAAGAAAATACTTAGGAATAATTTATATATGCAAATAAGATGAAAAATTAATAATCGTTTGACAATAGTTTTTTCTTGTCAATTTATAATAATAGAAAACAATACATTTTCGGTATTTTTTTTTCTTTTTTATTTGTTTGGTTTCTTAAAGTTAAAAACTTTATATATTTTCAGACTTAATGTATTTAATACTTTAAAATTGATTTAAAAATTAAAATAAACTGTTAACCAATTATTTGATATGAAATTAAGATTAAAAAAAGTATAATAGTGATTTGAATTCGTTATATAACTTAGTCAATGTAGCATAATATTATCATTAGTTTTAAATTTAACATTTTATCATTAATATAATATTATGTGCAACTTTTGCGTTGTCATTTTACAATTTATTTTTTTTTTTTATATGTATTCTTTATTTCAGTTGTTAACTTTTTAACAACCTACTTTTTTCTATATTAAAAAACGTATTTTGTATAAAATATTAAAATAAATTATTTATACATTTCGTTTAATAAACGAATAATTATCAGTTTATTTCATGCTATGTAAAATATTTTAGATTTTCAAAGGAACGATTTTTACAAGTATAATACATTAAGTTTTTTCTTTATTTTTTTTTTATTATTGCCAAAAACAATTTTTTCGGTCGGTCAAAAAACTTGAAAATGTGATACAATTTTCTTCATAACTTATTATAAGTGAAAATTAAAAAAACGTTGAACGTAAGTCTCTAATAGTTTTTTATAAGCATTAAAAATTGAAATTTTGAGAAAATACGTAAAAATTACGAAATTTTGCAGGTTTTTTTATTAGGAAATTCATAAAAACATTTTTATTTAAATTTTATATAAAAATTCAACACAAGAATCATAGGATACACTTTGTTATGCAGGCTGACAGACCGTTTTTACTCAGAATCGTTTTTCGTATACAATGATTTATATCACTGAATTCAAATTTAACACATCCATGAAAGTGATCCACTCGACACATACTGTACAGCAGAGCGGTACCCACTTAGCCGACCTTTTTTCAATTAATGATAACATAATAATTTTATATACATTAGGTAATCTCAATAAATATGAAATATATACCGTATTTAGTTTACCTGTATAATCAAAATCGCATGTTAGATAATAATATTTTACTTGCTTGTCCGATCCAAAATGATTGATGTTACAACTATGCATTCTTATATGAACTATTGAATATTGAGGAGAATCACAGAAATACTGCGTTGTATTATAATGTTCCATATTAATTTTCATCTGTAAATAACACACTATAATCGTGATAACCATGTTTCGTAACTATGGTAACTTTACAACCTCTATATAACCATAGGTACATTATACTGTGATTATTTAGTAACGTCACTCAGGCGATGACGGTGTCAAAACTATTTTAGACAATCTAAACACAAAACCACTATTGACCTTTCTATCAAGGATATCAATATTGTTGACATGATTGGAATAATATCTAATTGTAACCTTGTTATATAAAATTCGAGAAATAAACCAAAGTAAAACTCATTATAATTTAAAGAAAATGGAATATCGGATGTAACTTTTGATAATTTTTGTTTTAATGACTAAGTATTGTCTTAGAGTATTGATTTAGAGTATGTAGGTATGCAATATTTCAAAACCTTTCATACAGTACCAAATAAAAAAAAACTGCTGTAGGGGTCAAGTGTATCTACCTCGCATTGAGTAGGTCATTGAAACAGATGTGTTAAATTTGAATTCAATGAAAAATAATTATATACAAAATTCTTGTATTAAATTTTAAAATATTTACCGAAAATTCATCAGTGTTTGCTGTTTACAGTTATTCATTTTTGAATCTCAACAAATAAATGATTTAAATTTTCTTAAAAATTTGTTTTGGGTAAAAATGATCTCTTTATCTCTTAATACTGATTATTTTGAAAATTACTGGGAATTTATTCTTTTACCTCTCGAAAGTACTAAAAAGATTTCAATATCAAAATATCAAGAGCATTAAACCCATTTAAAAGCAATGCGCCAAAAACAAAACCTGATCATCGTCGATGTATCCGCTGGGTTCAGCGACCCTTTGGCCCAACACCGCGTGCCAGACCATGTACGTATAAAGTATCTACTTATATTAGAATTTCTAGTGTATGCGTATATACGTATTTTATTTAAGAGAGGGTCGTTTTTCGTATCGTATAGGTATAACCTAGTGAAATTTGCACCTTATATTACGACACGGTTGAAAACCCTATTTACACAAACATTCTCGCAAACACAAGCATTGAGCCCTATTGAAAAAGGGGTACAGTGGTGTGTATGTGTATTGAGGGGATGGGGGATGAATGGGGGCATATTTTCTAGGTTATATAATACAGTGCGGTACCGCCGCCATCGTAAAACCGTCGGATTAAAGAGCCTCTTTCCCGGGCCTCACTTAACTGTGATTTATATTCATTTATTGGAAGCCGTGGGCCCACGTAAGTGCTCCTCGTGTACCATGAATTATAAACCAATAACAACTCGGATATATCTAATGGAGGAGGTTTTTTCTCATCATCTCCCGTCAGTCTACTTTCCACCTTCCGTGGAATGCGTTCCTCACCCTTTGCCCTTCGTACATACTCCTCCGCCACCGCTGATTTTTTCCTATAAATCATCTCTTATTATTACCTATTGCCAGGCTAGTGATGTTTATTAAACGGATGGACGTTAAGAGCATATACACATGTATAATAATATTATATGTCTACCGAACATACTTGTATGCACTAACACTGTATACGTGTCGAAACTCGAAAGGCTTCAAAGTTCTCTTTTTATCAAGATTTTCTTTTAGTTTCGTAATACATTTTTCATTTAAACTTCTCGTACGCTTACATTGACTCATTATTTTTATAGTCTCCAGAAGCTCAAAATAAAATTGCCTTATTTTATGAATATATAACTAATAATCATAATAATAAACAAGTTAAGAAAGCCCACTCTGCGAGCATTCTATATTCTCGATTTCTAAACGATTTTAGTAAGTATTTATTAACTATAATACCACCTGCTACGTTATATTCTAAACTATATTATCTATATTATATGTATATATTATTATGTATCTTAAATGTCTTTAATAATAAATAATTAATAAAAATCCGATTGCTTTGTTACTTTGTAACCTATCTTAATTTTAACAATCGTAACTATAATGAACAGACACAATGGGTATATAAGGTGTTATAAACATATGTTTACTATTTAGAAATCTAAAATAAAGAATCTATATTATGCATCATTTGTTATTTGTTTAACTGTATATTATTGTTTAGAAAATATGTACTGCCCTTATATCTGTTAAAAGTTTTAATTTTGAACACATTTTAATTCATTTTTAAATTTCCAATAAGTCTTAAAAAAAAAAAAAAATTTCCAATTAATATTTTTGTCCAAATTAATTTTATTATGAATGAATACCAGATAACCAATACAATAAAATAAAATACTACTTAATATTATATCTATCTACCTATAAGTTTATATCATTACAAATCCATCGTTTTGGCTTTTATGAATTTTAAACCATTCCTTATAAGTATGGGTAATGTTTTGTAACGTCGCAAAATTTGTAATGGTATACTTATATATATAAACAATGACATATACTTGTTGGCCGTTCGGTGTCGTTTCCCCGGTCTATTAAAATAAGCTTATCGCGCACTATACCCTACCACAATTGTTGTGAATATCCCGCACTTACTGGTTTGTGTGTGTTGTTCGTGATTCCCACTGTTGCCCTCGTCTATCATGAAAAAAGGTTGTTGCTGATTTAACTTTACGAGTGTGACTGTCGAACGGACAAGTCGTTTTTGAGACACACAACGGTCATCGGCGATACAAACACCTACCTCATTGACGACAACTCCAGCATCAAATCTTACAAACACCTACATCATCGACGACAACTCCAGCGCCGAATATTGCAGTTCCGACGTCGGATCTCGAGCAGGACCACAGCCACAACCACCATCGTACTATATTTTCAAATGGAATAAAACAATAAAAAACCTAATTGCTCAGTCAACAAATATGTTTTGTATGTGACCCGGCTCTTAGGTTACTGTTGAATGTCTCCTTCGACAGTGGGTAGTTAGTAAGCCTACTATATAGAGGCCGAAAGCTTACAGTTTCAATTTTTCTATTTTGTGAAGTAATAATTTAATAAAATTGTTTACGTAATAATATAAAATTAAATAAACTACTGTACCTAGGTACACAATTTGAATTTTATATTATACATTTTACATTTAATATAACTTATATTATTACCAACAAATATAATTTTTTTCTTTTTTCTTAAGAAATATATTTATTTTTCATGCCAAAAAAAAATATTGGACGAGAGTTTAAAATATCCATGTTGTGGTTTTAAACACATAAAATAATATTGAATAAAATATATATACTTTGAAGTTGTAAATGGTAAAATTAAACTTATCATAATTAGTACAATATATATGTACCTCCCCCCTCCCAAAAAAAGGGTCATATAATTATTTAAACACAAATATTAAAATTGACTAATTGTAATATCACATTTAAAAACCAAAAATAGTAAAAGGCTAAAAAATAGTGTTTAATGTAAGTATATATTATATTAGTGTAACAAATAGTCTTATAATGGTTCAAGTTAAAAACTAAGCTCATTTCAATAAGTTAAAAATATACGTTTTATCATCATTTTTTATTATACTCGATATGTTCATAGACTTATTTACTTGTAATGCATAGGTACAACTATAGAATCTATTGCGTTATGAGTGGATGAGAGAGTTTGGTGCAGATTTTAAATTTTCCGCAACTTTATATTTTAATTGCTACCTTAGTTATAATACTTTTCCACAAATCTACTTCCCGATACCAATTTCGGTTATATTAATACGGTGTATCAGCGGCGTATCTAAGAGGGAGGGGGAGGGGGTCAGAACACAGTCACACGTCACATACTCTACTCACATGCATGTATATACACATATATAATCTTATTACTTTGATAATGTTCACGTCGGGCATATTTGGGGTTTCCCATGATCTAATCGAATCACACGATGACAATGGATATCCATCTGCGGTGTATTACATAGTTTAAATGACTTCACGGAAAAAAAACTCCCAGGCTTTGTAGAATGATTGGATTTCGATAACTATTTTATATTTGAAAGAAGAAGACTCCAAAGGCCACATCGAACTTCTTAAAAAAAAGCTTAAAATTCACTTATTTTTAAAAACATTATAATATTTGAGATTGATTAAAATATTATCTTGTATTAGTTTAAAAAAAAAAATGATGAAATTTAGTTGATTCTACAAGACAGAATCATTATTCCTGTTGAGTGTATTTTTATAAACAAAATAGCATTGGCACCAGGCACCTTAAGCGTTTTTTTTTTTTTTTTATAAACTCTTCAAACAATATTTTAGATTTTCACAACACAAAATATGTCAACTATAAGTTATACTTTGATAGTTGGTTTTCAGAATATACAAATGTAGAAAATTGACAAAATAAAACGAATACCATTGGTACTATATTTTTCCCAGTTTGACTAGCACTATAGGCAGTTTCCATTGACAGAGATACAATGTATTCATCCAGAAATTAATCATTAAAGTTATTCTTAAGTGTACGTAAATTTTTTTGTTGCATAATTTATAATTATTAAGTATAATATGCATATTATGATTAACTATATTGCTTTAATTTGTATACATGCTTTTTTTTATCATATTATTATGTCTACTTTATTATATGATATACAATATACAATTAATTATTATGTTTTCAGAGGACGCTATACACACGTGTATTGTTTCCATCATAGTTTTGTACAACAAAGATTAATTTTTAGAAAAATAATTATGTCTTGTTAGTTTCAATATTATTTTAAATTTGACTTTTATAAAATTTAATGCTAAACCATTTTACCTTAGGCATCCTATACTTTTGTTGATATTTTAAATTTAAAGTGAATTATAACAACCTTGTTACTATATTTTATATATTACTTGTAGTTGCCGTCAGGCATTAATATGTTAAAATAAAATAAAATAAATAAATAACTTTGTGAAATATTTTAATATTTTAAAATGCTCATAACTCCATTTAAAATTGAAGTATCAATAAACACCTAAGATGCCGTAGATAATATTCTAACCTTTAAATTTTATTATATGTAAATTCGCCCATAAATTAAAATTAATGACATAAAATGGATTCTGCTAAATACATATTTGCTATCTTGTATGTTTATAAGACAGAGTGAATTACAACTTATATGTAACATCATCTTAAGCCTTAAAATAATTGTAAATACATGAACTTTTAGAAACATTAAAAAATAAAGAGTACATTAAAAAAAAGTTGGTATTAAAAATTAAATTAAATTAATTTAGAATTTTAAATGAGGTATAGAAATTATGTTGAAAATGAAATTATTTTAATAACAAGGTATTGTTGTTTTATAATTTATATCATGATATGTGGATTACCACTCTGAATTTCAGTATCTATTTTTAATATTATTATTTACTATGATAGTTATCATCCTTTCACGGTACAAAATACAAATTTAGCCAAATATATCGCATGTAATTATAAGTTCAAAAAATGTATATATATATATACATATAAATATAATAGCTTTGTAATAATTTATAACATCATATAATTTTGTAGTGTAGGTATTAAACTTAATCCTAAATTATTACATTACACAATTAATTAAATATTTATTATTACCGCTTATTCCTTAAAACTATAGTTAAACATAATATATACAAATATGTACAAGATATAATAGTGTTCTAAATTATAAATTATATATGCATGAAAAATGGAAAAATATTAAGGATTATATTTTAATAAAAAAAAAGTAACAAATTAAATATTAATTAGGAATTTAAAATTGTTTTATATTTTTAGTACTTTAATTTTTTTCACAAACATAACCCATTTGACTTTATGTTAAAAATCACTGTTTGTAAATTTAAAGAAAGTCAAGATATTTCTTGGCAGTGAGAACAAGTTGTGGTGAATTTATTGGCTAAAATATTTGAAAACTTTTTACATTGGCATTGTAAATTATATTTAGTTGACTGACGAACTGGATACTATCCAGTTTGGGTTCCATGTCCTGATTCTTTATGATATATAAGTATTGCTTCTCTCCTGTAGTTGGATTTTATAAATCTCATACTTTGTTTGTTTGTCAAAACACATATGGAATAATTCCAAAGAAACATTATTTGTATAACACGTTTAGTAATATTTTAAATAAAAATCCTGAAGTTGTAGATCGGAATAGAAATATAATATAAGTATTAAAAATAAATTCAAAAGTATTTTTCCAGCCAAATTCCCCTTGAAAAACAATGCCGTTTATAAGGAAAATATTTACTAAGATTCACTGAATAAAAATTCGTTCATTTCTATTAAACGTCTACAATTAATGCATTTATATCTATAAAACATGTTTTCTTTTTTTCACAAATTATTTTTAGTTTTTTTGAAGGGTTCTTTTAAGATTTGTGAATTATAATTATATATTTTTTATTAGTTTGTTATTAGTGCTACTTTATCTATTAGTCAGATCCAACTACTCCTTTTTAAAATAAATTTAAAAAATAAACATTAATACATATTATTGTTGTTTATTGTATAAAGAATACCTATACAAATATTTTGTTAGGAGATTTCATGTATTGTAATAGTACCCAAGCAGATATCAATTTGATTGGTTGTTTTTTTTTTGTTTACGGATTTTTTTCCAACGAATAAATACATTTTACTGAAATATAAAATCATGGATCGCATAAATATTTAATTTATATATATAATAAGATGTTAATGTATGGATTCCATTTATTCAGGATTCGAATTACCAAATCCAAATTATTTTCATATTCAAAAAAATAACTGCCCCTAGGTCCGTTAATAAAAATACTTATAGTAAATGAAAATTTAAGCGATGCTGTGAAACTAACTGTTTCTATCACTATGCAGAGAAATAATGTTTCTAAACATTTTTAAGCTTTAATTATTTTGATAATCAGCTTTGTTTATTTACTCTGGAACCAGTGGTAGGTACCATTTTGTAATTTATGTAAGACGCGTCCTGCGTGCGCCCTCGGGTTTGCTACAGTCATCGTCGGGCCCATTTACACGGATTGTTACGATTCGTTAGGTTTTTGCATTTGAAATTCTATGAAACAGTAATGCTGTGTTGATTCTTTGCGGTCCTTTTTTTTTTTGTCTCAGAAGAACTTCAAAACAGGATTAGCGATTTTCCCAAAAGTTTTGTTTTTGCATATCCATTGTCACGGTTTACTGTCGTCGTTGCATCCGGTTCCGAGTCACGATAGGCGAATCCAAAAATAACAAATTTTGAACGTCCTGAGCCCAACCACCCGGATAAAAGCTAATATCGAAGTATTGGCTATAAGTCTATAGACCATAGGGTCTGTCGATATAGCAGTAACTGTTTTCTCCCCTTTCTGTTGATATATTTATACACTCTCTCGTATTTTCCTCTACCCATAAACACATTCTCTCACTCCTCTTCATTCTCTTTTTCTTTCTACTTCCGCGTGTGTTTGAAAGGGCGACTTCTAAACACCCATATGTATGTATAATAATATAACATATATGTGTGAGTTTGTGTATGTGTGTGAATCATGGAAGCTTTATTTGGGTTCGAGAATAAAAACATATACGAAAAAGACGCCCCCAATGGCAATAAAAAATACGACATGAACTGTTGGAATACAAACATACTTTTTCATTTTTTATTTATTTTTTTTAACTATCTCCCCCCCTCCAACAGTCCAATACACAAACACAAAACACTTTTTATTGCTGACTTAATATTCATGTACATTTTTGACTCTAGTTATGGTACCTTTAATAAAATAACGCATAAATTGTTAAGTAGGTGCTGTAATTTTGTGTTATAATCATTAATACACAATGAAACTATTTTTGTTTACATAAAATAATTAGCAAATAAAAAATCAACGTACATAAGCATTTATTCAATCTAATGTTTGAGAATTAAGTGATTTAATAGACATATATTTTATGTATGTGTCACTTAAATATGTGAATTGTTATAACTATTTATTATTCAATGTATTGTATTGTAATAACAATTTACAAAATATCTTAATAATAGTATGTATTATTTATATATATATATATCCGATTCTTATATACTAAAATATTGTTATATGACTTTAGTGGGACTCTGCAGCTAGTATCTTTAAATCTTGGATCAATGATAAATTATACATAAGTAATTTTTTCTTATTTATTTTATAAATAACATCTGGTGAAACTGTCTATGTTTTTTTTTTACTGTTTACAATTTACGCTTTAGACGAGTTAGATAATTATAAGAAACCTATACCTTGGTAAAATGTGGTTCAAGTGTTTAAAGTAAGAGCTAAACGAGCGTGGACCTTCTTATTAGTAAAGGTACGTTTAAAAATACATAAGAAATTTTACTTAAAATTAATCGAGATTCAATTAAACTTTTGTACTTGTTAATATTTCACATGAATTTTTTTGAAGATTTTCATATTTTTTATTTATAATAATACCGTGAAGAAGACCTATCTAATTGTTGACCGACAAATAGAGGCACAATGCATAGACGAATAGCACATTCACACCACTCATATCTAAAATTAATTATGAAAATAAAAAAAAATAGATTTGGCTGTAAAATTATTTTACATGAATGTATATTATATTTAAAAAATGAACTTCTTAAGTTTTAATAATATTTTAATATTTGTTTAGTTATTCTACAAAAAATAATAAAATATTATTTTTATACCAGCTGAGATATTGTATTAAAATTTGAATACGTAACTGTATGTTTTACTAAATGTATGGTACCAAAGTATTAGTGATTAAACGTAATAATTAATAAACAGAGTTAATTTAATAAATATGAATATCATGCTTCTGTCATAACGGTTTTTCATTATTTTAGAAATTTGAATATAAAGAAAAAAATTGTATTACCATTCTCTATTTTAAATTCTTTTTACTTTTTTAAATTTTTATTATACTGATTTTTTTTTTAAATATTGGATAATATGATTATAAAATTATATAGATAGACTGAAAAAAAAAATCGAAAGAGTTAATTTTTAATATTAGATTATTAAAAGAGTTCTGTTTAGCCATACTATTTCGTTTGAAAAAGACGCATATTTTTTTCTATAAAAAATACACTTGAACAATAAATTTAATATAATTACATTTTTTTCTTAGTTAAAAGCTTGATAATATGCTTATGCCATTTTCAACTAAACTACTGAAGAAAATATTCAATTTTGAGTACATATTTCTGATTTGAGAACTAAATCAATTAGATATTCAATCATTTTATTGTGAAGTCAATTATTATATATTATATATTAGTATTATGAACACAAAAATGCATAAAATAATAATTGACTGCATTACATATTTATTCACGATATTTTTTTTCTGGGTATTAATATGTATATCATCATATTATGTTATTTAAACCCATTAAAATGATTCAGTTATTATTACCAAATTTAACTATCTACCTAAGTACATTTTTTTTTAATTTAACACAACTCTTAGTAACTGCACATTTATTTGTATTAATAAACGATATATCTTATCAATATGATGAGTTTAAATAAGTAACAAGTGCTGTAAATTTTTGAAAGTCGTTTTAAATACTAACACTGCATTAGAGAAGTAGGTTTGTACAATTATAATAAAATAATTCATGCATTCAAAGCTGGCTGTCCTCTCCTCTCATAACTCGTTAAATATCAGCCTGTAACGATTTGAAGCACTTGATTGTGGACACAAAAAACTAAATAAATAAAATCCAACGCGTACAAAAAAAAAAAATAAATAAATAAATAATAATAAAAACCTTTAACGTATTTCAACGCACCACTTAACTTTGCCAATCAATAAATAGTATACTACGTACAAATTTTTTATTACTATTCAAACATTTTTACAAGCGTCTCTATAACACTTGAATGAAGGTGAATTGTCCATTCGTCAAGAATTATTTTTTTTCAACTTTATTATGTTCATCATTTCCACCAGTAGTAGACGAATTTTATTTTATTTTTTACTATCATTTAATTTAGAGCCGTGCACCCGGGATAAGATATCGACGTGAATATATGACTATCAAAATATGTAGTAAAATAAAATAATGTTATTAACGTTCAAATTTACGAAATGAAATACAAGATAAACCCTGTTATTCTGTGCTGCACGTCGCACATGCAAATCTACACGTCACGCAATCGACGTGGTCCACTCAAATGAGTGCACACAAGAGACAAAACTACAATGAGCAACAACCCACAAAGGTTCGCGCGCTTGTTTGAAATAATGAAGTAATGGACTTTTATTGTCCAACCAAATACCACTTTAAATTAGCGAACAACTCTCGTGGGAATATGGTATATACATATTATATTGTGGTCGTCGTCGTGGTATATATGACATAAACTCCGCAAGAAACAGTCCTCAGAGTGCTAGCTTTAAGCCAAGTAATAGTTTTTGAGATATAATATATTATGTTTAAAAGTTTATTATACAAAAAGAGTCACATCGACCTTTCCCTTGGAAGAGCCTTTTACCGCTGCGCTGTATACATTCTCGAACCGTGACGGAAATGGAATGCTTCCTCGTTATATTACCATAGGGTCATAAATTTTTATTCCAGCTGCTTCGGGGTGATTTAGAATTAGACATCAATTTTGCTCGGTACACTTTTTTCGTTTTTAATTTCATAAACCCTAGTTTAATTAATTTTCGTATGTATCAATAAATACTAATAATGTATTTTAATAAATAAAATTATTCACCGTAACATTTTGTTGTTATAAGATCAAAAACCGTTTTCTTAAAAATCTCTTTTTTTCCTTGGAGTACTTGTAATTTGATACTTGCCTTATTTTTCAAAATTGTTTTCTTCGTAAAAAATAATTATTTCAACATTTTAGTGTAAATTATTTATAAACATTTTACATTTTAAAGAAAGTCACTTCATTTAAATAATATCTTTCTTCAGATTATATTGCTACTGATACACTTACATAGTTTTACTTGTCTCAACCTAATCCCTGGTAAATGAAAATCACAACAATAAGTTGTTAAACATTTAAAATTGCAATTCATTTTACAAGATACGACTAGATGATTATTCACAGACTTACAAAAAAATTAACCATACCAAAATATGATTGGTCAAATTTGATAAATCCAACATTTTAAAAAGATGTTTTATTTTGAATGATTTTAGCATTTTCTGGACATAATTATTTTTTAAATCATTGGGATGCTGCAGCTGATTACTGCAATAGTGTTAATCAATACTCGCCAATAATGTTATGATAATATGCAAGTACTTATGACGAATACTTTCAAACAATATATTTGTATTTTACTGTCAAATGAACACAGCGTGTCTGAAGTAGACTTTTAAAATGCTAATCGACTTTTTTTTTAATACCTAGTGGAACTAAACCAGAATTTGTTTGAATAAATGTATAGAACACGGGGTAGGGTAAAATTAGTTTCACAAAAACTAATCGAATGAATTAGTGTGCTTCTCATCGTGCACAATAAATACACATGCGTGTATATTATATACAACAAGTGTAAAGCGCAGCTGCTGTATGTTTATAACAAATGGCATAATATGCATGTATATTCGGGTTCCTAATTGAAAAGGATTTCTACCCTCGAAGCTCTCACTAGTGGTGCTGCCGCCGCAGCCACAGGATTCGAAAATGGATCAAAATATTTATACTCTTGGTGGCCGATGCACGTCAAGTATCTGATAAATACACATCGCAGTCGCACGGCTAATAATAACAATAGGAAACCGTCGAATTGCGCGAAAGCACACTGTGATTAAGTATACACACACAAGTAAATATATATATTTATTGTATATATATATATATATATGTATGTGTGTGTGTGTTTATGTATTTGTAGGTGTATATTTTACTGCGATGACGGAATTGGGTGCGTGTTATTGTTTTATCGGCGAGCCTCCTTGAAACGAAAGCCGCTTCATGAAATAATCCTCTGCGCTATATTATTATTATTATTATTATTATTAACAAAAGTGGTGATACGTTTATTTATTTTTTTCAAATTTCTCTGAATTTCGTTCGATAATCGGTGTTCCGAATCAAAAGTCATCTGTACAATAGATTTTTTTTTGTTAATATAGTAATGACGATGGACGAGATATTCTGTGAACTAATGTACTTCCTACAGTGTTATTGTTACTCTACGTCGATTAGAAAAGATTTTCATGCAAAATAAAGATTGTAATAATAATTAGAAGTTATTTTTTATTGAAGTAGTATCAATGGATACCTCCTTCTATCGAGTTATCATGCCTACTACATAAGATTATAAAATTTGATTATTGTATCATTTTGAATACAGATTGTAAATATTTTGTATTTTTCTAATAAAAAAAAAGTTAATTTTTGTTTAATTTTCATGTTAATTTGCGTTTTGTTATAAGGCAGTTATAGGAGACAGTTCAGTATTCACTAAAAACATATTTGCAGAGTTTTAGTAACAATATTTTACACTTAATATTTCAATACTCTAATTTTGATCTAATGTGTACATTTATCAATTGAAATCGTATTTTTTAAATATTTTTCACATTACCCTTTCACCCTTGTTACACGAAACACATTCAAGACGGTTAAAATCAATATTTTTGTTTTCATAATTCAATAACACGTCAGCATTAAATTATTAATTAAATTAAATATTCATTAAATGATGTTAACAATATAACAATATGCAACTGTAATTACATGGTTTTACATGATATTTGTATGTAATAATATTAAAATTTTACATTAAAAAGTTAATATATTTTATTATTTGTCACATGATTGATTCATGACAACTAATTCTATTTATTTTCTAAATGTCATATTTAAAAATAAAAATATATTTTGACGTTTGTCGTTTATTTTAATTCTTGAGAAAAATATGATCAATTATAGTTTAACAACATGGAGACTTTTTCTTTCTTTCATTTTTTTTTTTTCAAGTGAATAAACCATTTTAAATTATAGTTTGTGTCTACCTTTGAATTATTTATGCTTTTTAAAAGATTAATATATAAACAGTTTTAAACAAATTTACTTTGTATTTTTGTCTTTAATATTGTTTCCCTTCATATTCAAATGACATTTCTGAAACATTATGGTAATAATGATTACGCTATAATTGTTACTTGTCATATTTACTTTTGCCTGTCACTACTTTTTTACATGATAATATATATATATATATATGTGTGTGTGTGTGTGTGTGTTAATAATGTTTAGAAATAGTTATTCTTTATATATTATATTCAAATACTATATAAACAACAAAATAATTGTTTTAAACATACATAACTTGGAACCTACTAAATTTTAATGTGAAGATTACTTACAACACTTACAAATAAATAGTTAGGTATATCAATTTCAGTCACTATAATATTAATATTGATAACAGATATTTAACCTTTAAATAAATTTAAAAAGCTTATTGCTTAACCAATATAAACTGACTTTATCGTCCTCGATTTAATTTATTTTAATGTGCAATTTAATTAGACACATATTGAAAGTTTCAATAATTTTGATTACGAATAAGAAGTTGCTAATGATTTGTTCGGCAATAATTTATATAAAAAAATAATATTGGTGTAATAATTAATAATAATTTTATAGTTACTTTAACATTATCAGACTATACATCCTAAATAATATATACCTACCATCATCGAAAGCTTACATATCAAATAATATTAAATTATTATTTAGATACTTAGGATTAAAAACAAAGTACCAATTTATTATTAAAAAATATCAAAACTATTACACCTTTTCAAAACAGACAATTCGATTAAGGACATTACTTGAATTAAATATATTGATCATTTTTAGAAAATTTATATTTTGCAAACATAGTGAAAATTGTAAACTACATAGTGAAATATTCCCGGAAGGCGTTACAATAGAGAAAATGTTTTCATCCGTGAACTGATCCCCCTATTTCTAAAAACATAATCTCATATTTAATGACCATGTGAATTCCATCCATATTTTATTACATACATTAATTTGAAATGAATAGGGCTATCATTATTAATTTATATTAAGAGACAATGAAGTAATGTTGCCATAAAGTTTTACGATTAATTATTTTGACGTTCCTCGTATTTATTTTTATACTATATGTTATATGACTTATGTTGTAAAATGAATTGGTTATTTTTTTGTTATATTTTTGATATATATATATATATATATATATATAATTTTTCTTAAATCAATAAACAGCATATACAGGTATTTTCTAATTATATATTTTGTATAGTCAACAATTAGTTAAAATGGTTTTATTAATGCATCTACAAGTCACTAATCTAATGACCATCAAGTTAAATCGAGGGTTAATCTGTATTGTAAAATATAAAAGTTTTATTTTAATGTTGCCCATCATTGACACAATATTCCATGTATTATATAGCCTTTTAATAGTAATTTGGGAGAGGGAGGACGAAGGTTTACGAAGTAATTTCTTTACTAGAAAAACCACTGATTATTATCAGTTCTATTATTTTAATAGTACCTATCTGCTTTTATAATTATGCATCAATAAAATAATTCATAAATAATAAAAACGTATTAAATAATCGTATTTTTTTTATAACAATTGAGAAAAATTGAAACATTTTTCTAAAATGCATAGAAATCTGTATTTATTAAAGCTAAATGTATATTGTATTAAATATGGATTAATATGATAATACATTTCGTCAGGGCACTGTCATCTTATTTAATCTATCCAAAAGGTGCATTATTATAGCAGTATTGTCCGTAGTCAGTCTGTTTAGGTAAACAAAACAACCCTTTTAAAACTACTGTTATGTATAGGTACTGTAGCTGCTCCCATTTCCTCGTTATCTATTTGACGGTTTAAGTAATTACAACTACCCGTTGCCCACAAAACGTATTATGAAGAGTTAAAATTACTTCCATTGTTATAGAGGACATTATCGAAAATTAAAATTAAAAAATTCACAGCAATCATTTCTCAGTTTTAATTTGACGGTGATCATATTTAAGTTTTTAATGTGTTCCCTTCACTGTCTGAGTATAGAATAACGGAAGAACTCTGTCCCTTCACTTATCATCGTTGAAATTACATGTTATATAGTACCCATTACTGTCAGTACACATGATCAGGGGCCCTTTGTAATAAAAAATAACGACCACACCTATTGTCACAAGAGCTGTTCATATACGTTTAATACATTTTGAAGTGATGTCTTGATTGGTTTCCATCAGTAAAATTATATTGCGTGGGCACGTATATAGTTAAGTCTATAAGACAACGTGGTATACCACTGTAACCACGCTTTTACGTCAAGTTTAGTAAGGAAATCATACTATGTCATATATATACACCAAAATGTATAATGTAAATTCATTGACGAAACACTAAATTGTTTGAAAAATTAATAAAGTAAAATGAGTTAAATTCCCAAAATCCTAGAATTATACACAAATGGGTAAAACGCTATTTAAAAATAATTTTTTTTTTTTTAATAATTATTTATTTTATTTTAATGTGTTTTTGGTGAATGCATTATATATTTATTTAGATACCCTATTATATAAAACATATTATAATACAAATATAATACAAATCAAATTTTTTGGTATAATAAATAATTAATAAAATATTATTAACGAACGTGTATAAATTATTGTTGTGCATATTAGGTACCTTTACACATAGGTATAATCGTTTAATACAACATATGTAGGCACATCAAAAAGATTATATTCAAATTTTAATCTTTTTATAGACGAAATTTTGGTTTACATATAGTAGTAATATATATATATAATACCTTATACTATGGTACTCTTCTAAAAACTTATTTCGTTATTTTTTTCATTATTTACACCGATTCGACAAGGAACGAATTTAGATTAACCGTCGAATGTCACCATGATAATATATACCATTGGTATAGTATAGATATCGATATGTCTCTCAACGAGGAGTGATGGAGGGGCGGACATCAAACCACGGTGTACAATACAAGGTTTCGAGTTTCCCCATTTTGGGTCACTTTCGGTCAACTCATAGTAAGAACGGGTTTTAGCTTTGTTTTGTACGTATATAATGTGTGTGCGCCCTATATGTGTGTTTTAGTTAAGAGGACGCTATGATGAATCAGAGTGTAGAGAAAGGCACGTGGCAAATCATTATTGAAAATGGACTCCTGTAGGTGGTATTGAGTTCGCCCTAATACATCTGCACTAGACGAAATCGTGGTTTGACAAACCGGCAGTATCCAAGTACTCCTTTGACGAACAGTTAATGAATATATTTTCCTTTGAAGTTGATCATTTTCTTAGGGGAGCTGATATCGGGTTATTCTCCCGAACTTTGCGTAAAACAGAGAGAGGGACAAGTAGAGAAAAAAAAGTAATAATAATAATAATAATAATAAAAATGCCAAAACAAACGGCTGCTGAACTGGAGACATGATAATTAAAACAGCCACCACCGTTACTGTCGAATGCAAATACTGTTGATTAAATACTGCGGCCTTTCAGAATAATAATTACGTTCGATAAATTTTTTATATAACTTCGTCACGCCGAGTTTTATTTTATTTCATTATATGCGCTGGATAAATAACAAGAGATTCCGCGTAAAAAATAAAAATGAAGACGTGCGTGATTTCCGTAATCGGGATGAGTTTGAAAACCAGGTTTTCTGCAAACATGAAATTTTAGTAAAATGCATGGAGTTCTTAAGTCACGTCACGCTTCTACCACTTTTCAGTTTATTGCAGGAAGACAAGAACACGAATTGAAGAGTGAAAAATCTAATGGTAATTTTGGCCGAGTTTATTAGAGGTGAAATTCTCGATTTATTGAAATTCATATAATATTTGCAAACATTTCAATTTTATTTTTATTAATGCACAAGCAACATACAAAAAAATGGATACCAATAATTACCTGCAGATATTTTTAATTGGATTTAATTCAAATCATTTCCATATGTTTTGTCTATTTTAAAGTAATCTTTTTTGTATTTTTTTAAATTTAAATTTGAATTTCACAACAGATAATTATAGTTAAGTCTACCGTATTATAAATATAGTTACAATTATTTGCTTTCTTTCTTTCCGTTTTGTTATAATAGATAGGTATCTATTATAAATAATATATCAATAAGTATAATACATTATGTGTATGTATATTGTTGTACGTATAATCATTTTTATATTTATATTTTTTCTTGAAATCATTAGTTTAAATAGCGGAGTTTATATAAGAATTAATAATAAAATATGTCGATGATATATTTTTAAATGTCTTTTAACTTAATTTGTAGCTTTTTTTTATGAAAAACTTTCAACTATTAAATATACCTTTAAATGCTTTTGACATTGTAATTTTCCTGATGTCTATGTGAATGATACAATGCAAATATTTCATAAAACAAAATGTTGAATACTTCTAGGAATTGTAATACAAAATACTGAATTGAATACATTTTTTTTGTTACAAAGCGTTATTTATTTTTTATACGAATCGTTATAACATTTTTTAATTTACCAGAACCCTTTGATTCATCCCCCCTTTTCATTGTTAGACTCATCAATACAATATAATATGTATAGTACCTGCATTTTAAAATTATACTTATTTCACAAATTTAATTTAAAATTAATTAATTTTGAGTATTTTAAATTCAAGGTTTGGAAGCTTTATGATTCTTTGAGTTTTGGTTCCAATTTAGTTAATTTCAAAAATTAAATTCAGTACCGGTTTTGATTCCGGTATCAGTAAATACCGATATTTGGAGATATATCGTTTTTCAAAAAGTAAAAAAAAAAATAAAAAATAATAATCATACATGTTATTATTTAAAATAATAAAATTAAATTATAACTGTCAATAGAACATTTTATTACATAATGCTTAGTATGCATATTTTGTTATTTTATTGTTAGTCCATGTAACAATCTGATCACGATGTATACGAGTGCGTATTATAGTCATTTTAATAATCATTTTATTAGACATCACTCAACTCTAATCATTATCATCAGGTGGTGTCATTCCAAACTATTTAAAAATTATAAACTATAGAGAAATAATCATGACGACGGGTTTAGACTAACTAGCGGGTGATTAATTATAATATTTATTATTTATATATTTTTATTTACTAGTCATATTTTATTGTTTTCTGAAACTGTTATAGATTATAGAAATAGAAAATTATAAATGCATTTAAATATTTACAACATCAACCAAATATAATGAATCAACTATTTTTTAACACTTCTATTTAAATATATAAAATAGTTAATTAAAACCAAAAAAACTGGATTCAAACCGAAAAATTCTATACCAACAAATATTGATACTGGTTCAAGGTTAAGTTCCTAAGAAAATCTAAAAAGGGTTTTAGTAAGGTTCCAATATATTCAAAAAGTTCCAGTTCTAATATTGGTATATTTAAGTTCGGTTATAAGCACTGAATTTAATGAATAAAATAAAATACAAGTTAAAGTATATCATATAAATAGTCAAAAAAATGTTATGTGTGTTTTTATAATGCATTTAAATTTGTTATATTTAAATCGTATTATATTGCATACGTATATACAATTAATATGACTACCTTTTAGTGTTTATAATATATTTTCTTATAATATTTACATTGTATGATTTATTAATTTGTTTTTATAAGGTGAGTACATTGAATATTGAGTTAAAATACTTAAATTAAATATTAGAAAAATATATTTTTATAAAATGCTATATTTTTAAAGGTAGCTTTAAATAAATTCTGAGCATAGCTGATCTTTACTTAAAATTATAAAGATTTTGTTAATTCTCAAAGTTTATTTCCCCTTTTTTGTAATCAAATGTTTTAATGTACCTATGGATTAAAAATGAATAATATAATTTGCATTCAATTTACAATCTATAAATGTATACATTAGCTAAATAGTCTTTTGTACCAAAACATATTTTATAAATTCGAATTGTTATAAACTTAAAACATCGAACATCAAATTTTTATGTGATGATTATGTTAAAGCGTAATATTTTAATTTAATACATGTTTTTTTTATTAAAATGTAAAATGTTCATAAATACACGGCACTAATAAATTGGTAGGTAAATAGCTGGATGATTATGGTAAAAAGTGAATTAAACTCTTGAGTTATTTTTAATTTTAATTCATAGTTATTAAATATTTATATTGGGAGCAATTCATTTTTTATTTGTTAGAATAAGAACTAATACTCGTTTTTATTTCCAAAGTTTCTCTTTTATAATATTTTTTTGAACATTAAATTATTTTGAGAGATGAAAAATATTTATTTTTATAAATTATTATAGTGAAATAAATAAATAATTTCTTTTATTATTTTATTATATTGTTGTATTGTAAAACTATAATAAAAACGTTTACAATGTAACATTTAAAAATTCATCAATTTAAACATTTCAAGTTAGCACTCTTATATCAAACAGTTTAATTTATTCTAAAGGGTATATTATTAATTTATTAATTTTCTAAACAAAAAAACTTCAGAAGTGTCAATTATGAGAATTTCACTTTGATCGAGGATTTTATTAAATTTTAATGACTATAATAGTGAATTTAAACTGTCAGGTGGTATCATTGTTGATGTTTAATTAAATAACTTAATTTGGTTTATATAAAATAAGTTATATTAATAAAACAAAGAAACAATAAATTGTGTATATAAATATAAACTTAGACATGTTATACAAAATCAACTGTCAGTATTTGATTTTCAGTTTAATTATATTTTTTAATATTCTATTAATTTAGATTACATGCGAGTTAATTTTGAGACATGAAAAATTTATCTACAGGTAATAAGCAATTTAATAAAAAAAAAATAATTATTAGTTATTATGTACTTATTGAATAAAGCAGTAAAAAAATTCCAAAAGTCAATTTGTTTTAATGAATTAATATTTAAATTTTTTTGAAAATACATGTTTTTACAGGAAGAAAAATAATAATAATTCCAAAAAACTTAAACGTTGCAAGTCAAAACTACGTAATATAATATTATATTTATTCTAAATACATCAAATCAAAAAAATTTTAATTAATTAAACAAATAAGAACTACAAATGTTTTAGTATACCTACTAATTATTATATATATTTGAATGCTGTTGTTTATTTACAAGTAAATATGTATAATTCAAGATATATAATTCGTAAACAGGAAAAACAAAATTTAAAAAAATAGTTGATATAAGTATAATTGTGATTTGTAACGTAAATTTAAACTTTATACCTAATAGTTAACATTATATATATTAAAAATTATATGTACGGTTGCTTTTCTTAGATTAGGGAAAACAACATTTCCAAAACTATTTTATTATCAGAAATAATATATTTGATTATTATAATGTTATATTACAACATATTATTTTTTATCATGTAGAAATTCAAAAAATACCGTTCATATAATAATGTTTTGTTTTAATAAATTTAAAAGTAAATTAAAATCATATTAGAATACGTCTGTCTAATTTATTTCTAGAAGTTCAATGTATACATTAGTGTTCGGCAAGTAATTTATTTTGGAGTCCTAAAGATTAAAATAATAAATAAATGAGGTCCAGTGAAAAAATCTTTGTCAAATATTTATATTTTAAAAATAGCAGTATAAAAATAAAATAATTATCTAATTATTACAATTAATTTATATTGAAAATTACAATATTAGCAGTATAAAAATAAAAACATTAACTAGATAATTACAATATTAGGTAATTCATAATAATAATTTAACAAGTAATGTGACAAATTACATTTGTTTTCTTTAGCCAGTTTTTTAAAAATCGGGAATCCGTGGACAACAGCTTTTGTGTAATGTGCCCTCAAGATGTAGAGTCTGTTAATTTTGTCCGATATTTGTTTTTTAAAAAATTTATTTTTGAAAATGATACCTCACAAATATATGCCGAAGCATACGATAAATTAAATGAAATATACATTTTCTATTAATAATAATAATAAAATAATATAATAATATATAGTATATACTTTTACAGTAAATAACATAATCAAGTACAATATGTTGATGGGGTCCAGAGTTTTGCCTTCCGTGGTCCGGATCCGGACCGTGGACCGCTAGTTGCCGATCCCTGGGATACATTTTTATATATTATTATTTTAGTTTTCGCAAATGAATTTAATTTAAAAATACCTTTAATAATAAATGTCCCATCAGAACTTTTTTAACTTGTACATGTTTGATTTCAGTTTATATTCAATTTCGCTTATACTTTTCAAATATAACTTCTTATTTGGCCAGAAAATGTTTTCGGTTTCGTGTTTTTAACTCAAGATACGTGGTTTTCTTTACTTTAAGTTCTCACCTGGACATAGTATTTTACTCGCGTGCAAACGACCTCCAACACGCTATTATGTCGTATAAATATCTTCAGTCTATTATTTGCCATATTTTTTGGTAAATTAAATAAAACTGTCAGTTTGAATTTGAACTTCAACAGTTCATAATCGGCATTTAATGTATCCATTATTATTATTATTATTATAATTATTTCTGTATAAAGTATCTACAATTGTCACGCGACACAAGTTAATTCTCTTAGTACTTACAATTAAAATCATTCATAGAAAGTATAAAAATGTATTGTTATTTTATGTATTGTATTCGCATTTTAATTTTTACTAGTAGATGAATTGACAGTAATTAATTAAATATCAATTTTTTTTATTTCAGTATACATAATTTAATATTTTAATACAATTAATTGGGGACTTTGGCGAAATTAAATGATATTAAAAGCAATGATAATTTTATAAAATATGGTTTATCTTGGAATAGTGTATTAGGACCCATGTTGTTCATATTATACATTAATGCAATTTGTGACTTAAATATTGTTGGTAAAATGGTGACATATGCTAACGACACTTGTCTGTTATTTTTAGAAAAAATTTGGGAAAGGGTTTACCTCAAAGCCAATAAAGATCTAAATTTAATATACACATGCATAAGTGAACTGAGCTTAATTATGAATTCTGAGAAAACTACATTTATGAAATTTTCAATAAATAAGCTTATTAATTTTCTAAAATAATTTATAATTCCAACGATCAATTGAAATTAAAATTAAAATTCAATTGAACAATATGTAAAATTGTATATCCATTAAACAAATTTCAAAAATTCGTTACTTAGGTATTATTTTTGATAATAATTAAGGTGGAACGTTCATATTAAAAACTTAGTAGGGAAACTTAGATATTCATCATATAGATTCGTTAAACTGAAAGATATATTATCATTACATACTTTATGTACTATTTATTTTGTATTTTATCAATCTATTTGTCAGTATGACCTGTTAGTTTAGGGAGGTCTCAAAGATAACTTTTTAAAATATCTTCAATCCAATCAAAATAATGTACTAAGAATAATATTAAACAAAAAATCTTTAGTAGATACTTCAAAATTAAACTACTCAAATTTAGGAGTTCTTCCGATAAGATACTTATACAAAATTTTGCAATATTATTTATTATAAAAAAATATATTAACCCCTTAAACAATACAGATTTCTCTCAGTAACAGAACATAGAGCTTATAATTGACCTGTAAAGTACATGAAAAAATATTATATAGACTATTTAGATCCAACCTATGCCTGAACCAGATGCCAACTATATATCTAAAAAAAATATTCATGGTCGTGTAGTTAATGGGAAAAAAAGAAGTTTATAAGTGGCTATTTTTCGATTTGATTATTCCTTAAATTAAAGTTCATATTGCATGAGTTTTTTTTTATTTTTAATTTAGTATTGTTATTTAATATTATTACAAATATACTAATTTCTGGAAGAGATTTATAACTTGACATTGGTTCTATTTCATTTATTCATATTTATATTTACTTTTATTATACTTTCATTCTTTGTAATTTCAATTTCATGTATTTGCACTTTAGATTTTATATTTTATAATTATATATAGAAAGCTGTGTCTAGTAAAATATATATCCTTTAATTCAATTTAATTTACATTTAAGCATTATTATATTATACGTTTATCAACTCTTTTCTCTGTCACATGCCAGGTCTTAAAAAAGTAGATGTATTTCTTTATCTATATGATGTAAACTACATATTTAAAAAAAATATAAAGACTTGTGACATAAGTCACATTATATATAAATATGTTATGAATACTAATATAATAATTGTTAAAGGGTTTAAATGGTTAAATCAATGGTAATATACTGAGTACCAAATATTATTTATCAATTGTTATAAAAACGTATTTTTTAAATAAATTTTGAAAAAAAGTATAACTTTTATTAACGTATTTATTTAATTTATATTTTGAGAGAAATAATCATGAATTTATTGGTTTTACAATAATTTATGTTTGACTTTCGTCACCTTTAGGATCATTAAAAATACTGAAAATCTTGGAGTTAGCTGGTGGTTTGTGGTAGTAAGTTAGATTAAGTTTTTACTTTTATGGAGAGAGGTAGGAGAGTCAAAAGAAAAAAATGATCAGTGTTATTCCAAATAATCGTTAAAACAAAAAAAAAAAATACAAAAAACCGGAATAATTAAAAAAACTTGATTTTTATAAAATTATTGTTTTTGTTGGAATTAAAAAATATTGTTATCCATAGAGATATGAAAATTTCACCAAATATGTTTATTATGATTTTCTAGATATAATATAATTTAAAATATATATATTAGCTCGACTTATGCTTTTTGGTTGGCATTTGGAATTGACTACTATTTTTAAAATTAATATTAAAAAAATGTTATACAAGGTTCTTTATAAGTTGATCATATAGAATTCTAAAAGTATGAAAATATTTTTTTAAAACATTTTAAGCTTTAATTTTAACAAAATTGAATATTTAAAAGAAAAATAATGATTTGAGTTATAATATAATAAATAAATAAATAAATAATTGTAGAAGATTGAAACTTTTTACCATTATGGATACTATACATAGGTACAACCCAACAATAGTAATAATGCACTCATGTCACGTATGTTATGTGTTAATGTCTCCGCGGACCTCCAACATAAGTATTGCGGACCCTAGTTTAAGTACTGTTGATGTATAGTATTATTTTATATATGCAATTACATTTTCAAAATATTCAGACTAATTTTATGCTATATACATCATACATACTTATACCATTCTACGGTGCGTGGTATTTACTCATAAGATGCCTAATGGCAATTACAAATATTATGATATGATATAATAATTATTAGTAATATTATATAATATGCAAAATTTCTGCAAAAACTATTCATCGAATCGTACTTCTTATAAAAAAAAAATATAAATAAGTAATAGATAGTAATAAAATCAATGATAAAATATTCCTATACATAGAAGCTGATTATCTCGGCTAAAAATTGATTTTTGTTTTCAAGGATTAATCTTTATTTTACGATCCAATTTTGGACATCAATTATATAAGTTTTATTTTCTAATTACAATTGTTTTTAAAAAATAATTTAACAACAAAATCTCATTGATAATACAATATATTATTTATCTATAAGTAATAGTAATTTCATAAATAGTTATTTGCATATTATTCGAATTTCGACAAGTAAATACCATAATATTATTATACAAGCAATTTGTTTTCTAAAAAATTAATTGTTGAGTATTTAATTTCGATTTATAATATTTTTTTGATTACTTTAATAATAGCTTTATGTAAATATATTATTATGCTATCATACAAGACAATGGCATTTTTTTTAAGAACCACACGACAAAATTTTAATTTATTGGATATCAGCCAACTTTCTTACCAAATAAATTTTACTGAACCTCAATAAATTCGTAAAGGGTCCTCATGACTATTTTTTTTTTAACTTACAACACCTTCCGACCATTATAATATTAGAGGCATCGGACATCTGAATTCCGGTTACCCGTCCTCGAGCCAAAACCGTCATCAACACACAAATACGTAGACACTTAATCCCGTTAAAAATAAATAATAATGAAAGAAATCGATTATTGCGATTTCACCTGTACCCATAACACATAATTCGGTCATTGCAATAATCACGGTCAATAATACCATATAGTCCATACCCCGCCTGATCGTCGCATTGTCCACTCCACTGCCCGATTGCGTGAACGGCCAGCTGGAAAACGTTATCGCTCAATTTTACTGTAAAAGATTGCATGTTTGGTGGCACGGGTAGAAAGAAGTATGCACAGACAATTTTTAAAACGACTGCGATTGTCATCACCGAGTGCGCGCGGATGTGTAATAGTAATTTATGCATATCCCGGTACCGGCTCGGTAGCCATAGAACGGAGCCGCCGGAGGGTGCGTTGATGTCCGATTTATCGCGATCCAAAGGAATGAATATTAAAAACCGAAAGGGACGCGTGTTATCAGCTCACCTCCGAGTCCACCTCGGAATCCTGCTACACACTGCGGCGGTACACCTATACCCGAAGTTGAATCGCCATTGCAGCCTCCATAGTTTATTCAGCGTAATAATAATAATAATAATAATGATACACGTTCTCGGGAGACCTGGCAAATCCCGTCCGTTTGGGGGTTGAGTTGGCTGTGGTGGAAGTGTTGGTGACCGAGGTAGTGGTAGTAGCGGGGGCCAGTCGTTGTGGACCGCGTTGTGTTAATGGCTCGGAATAACACTGATAACGACGGGGATCATCTCCTGCGCGCCCTGTTCGCCCTTCCTGTTGCCTACAAATTACCCTACGCCCGAACAGAGGTTGAGACTGCTGGGCCGTTGTGAATTCCCAAGAGTCGCGTCGCCTACTGCGAGCAATAATAGTGGCGCGAATCCGTGTGGCCGATCTTTTGTCCCGACACACACACATATAGGCGTCTCTGGATTCCCACGTGTCTGATATTATTATGTATAGTAGTTGACCAGCAAAGTATATACTTTAAAACTTCAACCGAACGTTGTATTTGTTTCGATTCAACATATTTTTATTTAATACATTCGAAAACGCGTTCACTTTATGTAGACATGTAATACCGAACACGGTTATTGATAAGGTAACCAAATACAACACTGCTTGCTTTATCGTTTCGATCATTTCACAAAAAGCTATGTCATAAAAACAGGTTTGATTTAGGATTTTTTTTTCTAATTAGCAATACAAATACTGTAAACAATAATTGCTTAGTCTCATTAATGTTTAACACTAATTTAATATTATAATAATACATTATTTTATTTAGAATATTTTCGAAAAAATGAAGGAGATATTTGTTTTATTCGATATGATTTTTTATTAAAGTAATTATTTTAATATTACCGAGTAAATTTAGTACCTTTAGTATTTTCAGGTTCAGTTATTCAAATATTAGGAACTTAATTTAAATTGTTTCAGTTTTGGTTACTCTCAAACCTATTACATACTAATTTTTAAAAAAAAAAGGTTAAATAAATTGTCTATTCTCTCAAATATTATTGCATTTAAATATAGAATTTATTATTGATAACAATTTAATAGTTCATAAATAATATTTTGTCTTTACATTCATTTTCATTTGAATATTTGTGGCTCATTATATAATTTTATTTATAAAAGAACAATTTTGAAAATATTTGCTGTACAATTTAATGTTAAAAACATATTTGTCGTTTTTAGTTAAAAAATTGATCAATATTTGTATAACTTCATTACATTAAATTCAAATTAGCATTTTATTTTATTTTTAATTATAAATTATAACTTCAAATTAATTAACTAAAAAATAGTTCACATAATTTTATATTACACACACACACACACACACACACACACATATATATATATATATATAAAGTAAAGTTTAAGAAAAATAAAAAGTATTTGTTGTAGGTACCTGTGCATTGATAGTTTTGTGAATTAAATTAGGTTCCTTGGTAACTAGTTTTATATTTTGTAAGATAAATAACTAAATTTACATGCGTCTTTGTGATTATGCATGTGATTATGCAGTCCAATGAAGTTCTGAAAACATAAAAACCTAATGAAGTATTTCAAAGATCCTTTATCAAATTATCAGTATTCAAAGAGACTAGTAAAAGTTTAAGTTTAGCGTTTCTTTATACTGTTGTATAAAAATGACTATATTATACAGAAGTTGCATTTTTTTTTATTCTTAGTACATCATCAACATTTATTTTCATTTCTATAAAACAACAAATATTATGTAAATTAAAATTATATTTCTACTAAAAATTGTTAAGATATGTGTAGATACCAATAACAAAAACAGATATGGGATATGAAAATGTTTTCAATAATTTCGATTTAACAATTTTTTGTTACATTTATTTACTATTTAACGTTGTATTTTACAAACAAGCTTTAAATACATCAAACCTTTAGCTTAAATGTCAACTTAAGAAAAAATATTTAAGTGCAATTATGTTATTACTTTTTATTGATTATCGGCGACTAACATTAAAAATGCATATGCATAATATTCCCTTTAAAAAACTGTGTTCCATCTTCTTAAAATATCAATGTAAAATGTTCATAATTTTTATTACCAATTCTTTAGAGTTATAAATTATCACGATAGTCATTAAATACCTACCGACTGGGGACATCTTAGCAAAAAGGTCATTTTACTTTTATAACGTTAAAGGTTAAGAATTCTCGCGGCCTTTGCACATTATAATGGCACTGGGTTAACGGGTTGTCATCGCTTAAAGTAGTATTCCGGTAAAAGGGCGCGGTTTTCCCTACGAAATAATACCGAAATTCCTCGACGAAAAGAGTATTGGGGGTTGAGTAAAAGTAGCTTAAACGAGCAAAAAAAATGAAGGATATCAACTAAAAGTTTTTCTCGACGAGCATGTATAATAATACGAAATTACCTTTCGGGGATAATGACGATTGTACCGGAAAACAAGAAAATTCGCGTGACATTGACCAGCGTCACGCTAACTCAACTTCTTACTTTTTTTTAACGTTGTTTTAATAAACTTTGTTTATTTTTTACTGATTTTGAAGTTATTGCGATATTTTATTATATATTGTACCTCCTAAAAATGGGGCGTATAATCTGTTTAATTAACTATTTTACTGTAAGTCGTAATAAAAATTGAATTTGTTACAAAAATATATGAAGTAAATTTTTCTGAATGAAATTTGTTATACATTAAGCGCTTTAACTCATTGTATTTTTTACATTATATAAGTAATTAATTTTTATCATATTATGCTAAGTCAAAAGTTATAATCTGAATTCGTCAAAAAGTATATTTCATGCACACACACACACACACACATATATATATATAATATAATAAATATTATTTATACCATTAACTATATTAATTAGTATACATTTTTTGATATTCGCAAATAAAACATAATAGATCATTGGTTGACTTCAAAGTGACATTAAATGGTGAAAAATGTATCAAACGACTGATTTTATATTATGTGTGCTTTGTATATTATACAAATAAATAAGCCTGAAGCTAATTAGATCAAAGACTACATTAATATAAGATTATTTAGAAGAAAAATGTACATTAATCTATTACCAATGTAATAAAAAAGACTTAGCGTTTTATGAAAGAAACAGATATTAAATAGTATCGTTTAGAATATAAAATAATGAAGTCGTTATTTTAATGTGAATTCCTTAATCAAATAAAAATTGAAAATACGGAAGGATTTTTACTTGCGTTGTATTTTTTAATACATTTTTTCTTTAAAAATCCAATTGTTTTTAGTAACATTTATTATATGTAATTCAAATTATGTATTATCATAAATTATATTTAGTTTATAAAAATGTCATAATATAATGTGCATTAAATTGTGCAGATATTCTGAAATAATTGTAACAACTTGAGTTTGATTCAGAATAATTTTAATGAGACATAAATATTGTAAATCAAGCATAAAACGAGTAGGTGAGTATTCTGTTTATTACTATAAATTATAATTTAAAAAGTATACAAATTAAATTAAATGACAGTTCATTAACAATTTTATTAAGACATTTAAATTTCAAGAAATTCTTGGTCAATACATTTTAGTTCTTAAAACAACACCATTTAAATCATAAAATAAACTTTGTTTTTTTTGTTCTGTACTATATTATTTATATAATAATTACATCAAAGTGATGACAATATCAAATGTATACCTATAATTAAACTAGTTTATTAAAAAAAAAAACCGGCGGTCGAACTTAATTTATAAGTTCGTAGTCGCTCAATTAATTATTTGTCAGAAATAGGTTAGGTTATTTAAAGATTAATTTGAAGCTGTAGGCATTTATAACGTTAATTTGTGTAATTGATTCTTATGGTAGTACATCCAAACTTAAATAAATTCTCTAATAACTTCAATCATTATTTTTATTTATTTTACAATTAATTATTATTCAACTGACTTAAAATGTCTTTAATTAGCAGATAGTTGTCTCAAATATACCTACAAATTGTAATGATACTTACTTTCCCGCATGGGCATTTTGCATTGGTTAAATTATCGTTTAGCTCGCGTGTATATTCTACATACGTAAATGGCTTGTACGAGAAAATAAAAGCTTAATAATAAAAAAAAAATAAAAAAGTCCGACTTGGCCACGTAAATGGTTTGGGTATTATGAGCGTTAAATTATTAATTTTCGGTGTTTAAACACGAGTGGAAGGAGGTGAAACTATTCGGGTTTACGCGGGATTATTATTGCACCGGAACCCTCCGAACAATTCCAGGACAAAACGCCACTTTGCATATTTAAAATATCCCGGGCCGTCCGGAGTTATATTAAAACATACCGTGGTATATTCTTAGCATTATTACTATTATTATTATTATTATTATCATTATGACTATAACCGCCGTCTCGACTAGGCGGGGTGTGGGGAGGGGGGTAACCAGAGAAGGATGGTTGCATTTTAAAATGTAATCCGTTGTGTGTGTGTGTTGCTGTTGCTGTTGCTGCCATAACGAGTGGTACACAGGCACCCAGCACGACCGACTATGCCGTCTCTGTTTCCGGTCCGTCGCCCGTACACTCGTTATCATTTTTTTTTATTGTGATTTCCCCTTTTCACTCGAATTAATATTATATATATATATATATAGTGGTCTCCAGTCGTGTTGTACCGCAAAACTTCCCTCGAAATATTGTTTTTAATGCCACGCTTAATTGTGGTGTGCGCGTCTTTGTGTATGTTTGCAGTACTTACGTGACTTGAAAAGACGCCAGATGATGTGTCTCAAACGACCAACTAGTATTACCACTGCAGTTCAATGTCGTATGACACGTGTTTTTTCTTTAGAATTGGCAACAACGAATTTATAATACAATAATATTATGTTATGTTGTACGATGTAATATAATATCTATTTTTTTTTATTTTATTAAATATTTAATAATATATTGTTATTATAAAAAAATTGACAAGTTGGTGTAATATTTTATTTCTATGGTATTCGATGGTATAATGTATACAGTTTAATTAATTCTAGCTAGAGAAACAGTTCTGGAAATCTATATCCATTGAAGATAGCTATATTCATTTTAAACTATAATAATCTAGTTTTAAAACTAAGATTAAAACTATTCATTTGCTTTTTATAGTACATACCTATTAATAATTAATACCTACTTAGTTATACTGAAGGCAGTCTAAATATTCAACAACAGTAATTCAAAATTAGAATTTATATTATCCCTTGACGTCATATTTATTTTTTTAATATAGTAAATTATTCGAAATGCATTTTTTATATAAGGTGATCCATTTAACATAAGACACTCATTATTTCAAAAAATTTTTACGTTTTTGGAAATATTTTTGTTACATGATATAAAGTCGTTACAAAATAACATTTTTAAAAAAAAAAAATATTTTTTTAAGTTTTTACATTTTTAAATTACAACATACAGTTTTAATGTTATAATCCAAAGCAGAATATTTTTTTGAGTACTTTTATATAGAAAAATCGAATTTTGAACGAGTAGTTAATGAATTATAAGTATTTGAAGTTTTGATGATTAGTGTGGGGTGGTATTCGGGGTACTCCGAAAAATATTGGTCCATTACTCCGCTCATCTAAACTTTAAATACTTATAACTCAAAAACAACTCGTTCAAAATTCAATTTGTATGTATCAAAATACTCAGAAAAATATTCTATTTTGGATCATAAAATTAAAAAAAACAAATGTTATAATTCAAAAAAGTAAAACACTTAAAAAATAATTGAAAAAATATTGTTTTGTAACGACTTGATACCATGTAATAAAAATATTATTAATAACGTAAATACTTTTTGAAATATTGAGTGTCTTACGTTAAGTGAATCACTGTATATGTAATGCACAATTACACAACTTGTATGTTTGACGCGTAGATATCATGTTATGAATTATACATTGTTCTAAGCTTTATAAAATAATATATATTATACATACATGTTAGAAAATCAGTTTACGCGTTATTCAATCTATTTAAATACTTGTATAGATATGAATAATATGTAAGTAGGTCAAAATCAACATATACAAGCTAAATTCAATAAATATATTTTTCCGTACATTTTATTCGGAAACATTTAAATGATTTAATGCATTTATGGAATAGCGAACAACTTCAATAATGAAAGAACAGAACATGGACCTACAACGTTTAATATATTCGAAAAATTGTACTCGGTCTGTTAAAAAAAAATCATCATAGTTATTTTATAGTAATATTATTTATATATATATATATATATATATATTATATATACGTAAAGATTACTGCAGTACCCTGACGTAGAATGCACACTTGCTAGTCTAACCGATTGGGTCAGCTCCCTTAAATCATAAAAACAATAAATTGCAGTGCAACAGCTATTGTGTCTCGGGTTCAATTTCCTCCTTTGAAAATGTTCTTCGATTGGATTACTGAGTTATTGCAGGGAGTTAATAGAATACAAACGCAGATGTAATGTGGTTATTCACAAATGTCTTGT
Organism: Pentalonia nigronervosa; assembly: GCA_014851325.1. Lineage (NCBI taxonomy): Eukaryota > Metazoa > Arthropoda > Insecta > Hemiptera > Aphididae > Pentalonia > Pentalonia nigronervosa. The sequence continues at coordinate 5,776 of JACXSJ010002156.1, read as the reverse complement.
TCTCTACACCATGCGTACCTAGATACATATTTCATACATAATAATATTATCGTGACGTAGGTATCCTTTATGTACCTAATAAATCGACAGATTATATAATATTGAAAACGTATAGGCGCACATTCAATTCACGAAATAAAAACTGTAAGATAAGAATACTGATTTATTTTGTTTTACAGATCATTGAAAATGCCGCCGGCTTTGTACGGATTGTTTGCCATATGTGTGACGTTTGTCGTACTGAGAACACATGCCATTACCATTGAAGAATTACCACCAGGTATGTTTTCGATATTTCTTCGTTTATAGATGTAAATAGATAACTGAGGGAAAAAAATATCAAGAGAAAACAATAGACACCGCTGTTGTTTGTTGATATTTCGGTAACCCCGTGGGTAATATGGTAATTTACCGTTTCTCACCGACAGCTTGTCATTAAAAGTTTATTTCCACACGAATGGTGCGTAAAATAAGTAATATTAAAACGTTATTTTTTTGCAATTCGGCGGAGAAAAAAGAGAAAAACTTTTGAATTTTGTCGAATATATTTCAAAAACTTACAATATTCTTTTCCAAAAAAACTCGTAATTTCAGTATTACTTTTGAATTTTGTCCTTGCAACCTCAGCAAAAAGTTATACCGCATTTTATTAATATATTTCTGACGTGGAAATTTATTCGTGAAAGAATTATACTACGCATTGGATTTTATTTAAATTTAAATTTAACGCCTGTAACGCCAACACCGCGTTTAGTGTAGGTAGTAAAAAATTATTGAATCAATATATATATATATATATATATATTGTGTAATATAGGATTAAACGTTGTAGGCACTGCGGTCGATCTAATACACAAGAAGTAGGAACTAAACCAGATAAGATGACGATGTATTACCGCCGTAGAAAGGATTTTCCTCGAAAACGAACAATAGCCCGTCACTGAATGGAACAATAATAAAAAAAAATAGTGATCCTAACATTAATAATAATCATTGAGTATCGAAAACTCTTCGTGTGCTCCTTGAGTACTGAATACGGTCTACTTCGGATAGTAAAACCCATTAGTCTTAGATAACTGACTATGATATACAAGTGTTTATTATTGTGTCTACGATGCTTTTGTAGTGGGGTGGATGTGATGGCATACAAAACGACGGTAAGTTGTCTTCGAAAGAGAAAAAACCGTACCTAATAACATTATGGGACGAACGATTCTGGGCGGAATGCCGGAATGGACGAACGACATCCGATAGCATAATATACCAATATACACGAGTATACCGTGGTTATAGTGAGTTGCAATATAGATGTGATGGTGTAACTGTCTAAATCAGACTTAGAGGAGAAAAGGGGTGGTCGCGGTGGCGATACGAGTCGGTAAGGGATAGCTGCGATGGGAGACGTTCGCGGTTCAGGTGGGAGATGTGCTTTACACGGACACCGCGGAAAGTGCGTTTTGTAAGCGAGCGTGTAACATTTCTTGTCGTCGTGTAACCGGATCGACCGCGGAGGGATTGGATTTCTCGAACGCGCGGGCGTTACCGCTCGCCGACTACTACAGCCGCGTGTTGTATACCGCAGTTGTGTGTAGTCCTCGTAGATATTATATATATATACATATATTTATAAACCTATACATTATAGAGGGTGGATAGAATAATATTATCGTCGACGGCGGTGGCAGTAGTGCGAGCTTTCTTTGTTCGACAAATCGATCACGCGGCGGCACCTATAATATTATGGAACGCTAGCCCGCGAAAGGCCTTTCAACTTGTAACATCGCGGAGTCGTCGTTATAACAATATTATTATATTATGCAAAATAAACGGTTATTACTGCACGTGTAAACCACATTTTTATTTACTGCAATATATATATATATGTATATATATATATATAATACTATTATTATTACGACGATGGTGATGATAATGATAATAATAATACAGTGTTGGGCATGACACGTCCCATTTCGCCGTATGAATCATAGCTAAGTTTAGCATACTACCCCCATGCTCAGACCATTGAAATGATTACCGAGTCCCCCAAAAAATGTTCGTGTTTGACGAGTACCCAATATAATTATTTTACTGTTTGTATTCTTGGAACGATTTGTGATAACTTAAAAACTATTTGGAAATTAATTGGATTCTATTTTGTCAAGTTTTGGAGTCAATCGTAATTTTTTTCTTCTAGTCGATCGTATTAATAAAAACCATTTTATTGTATAAAAAGTATATTAAAAAAAATGTCAACATATCTTTTTAATTTTTTGCTTTTAAAGTTTTATATATAAATTAATGTGTAATTATTATTAAACGTTATTTATAGAATGTTCTATGTTTATACTTTATTTTACAATAGGTACTATATTTTATGACAAAGGAAAATGAAAGATGTGTTTAAGTTGGTAAAAATTAAGAACCCCTAAGACACAACTAAATATCCACCAGCGCCCTGCGGGCATGACTAAGTATTATTATCCTGTATATACCATACGTTATAAAGGGTAGGGGTGTTGTGTGACAGAGTTCCTTTAACCATCTTTTTATATTTTAAAAACGTTTCTACTAATTATATTACATTAGAAAGGGGGATGGTACGTTGTATTTACAAAATAATTTTTAACGGTTTATTTTTAAAATGTCTCAAAATGTTATTAATTAGGATATCCAAATTCAAATTGTTAAATTGTATAAACTATTTTTATTATGATACTGCAAAAAAACTATGAAATAAAATTTCTTTAAAATTTAAAAAAATGTAAATTAATTAATATTTAGTTTAATAAAAATATGTTTTATGTGAATAAATAACTATTCAAAAATATAAAAATTATATTCGCTTATAAGTAGGTAGTCATGACTGGCATATTCGTTTGTTGTAATTGTTTATTTGAGGATTGACAGTTGAGGGAGATAGGTGATCTTACCTCCCTCTACAAGTTAGATTGAGTTCAATCAATTCAAGGGATACTTATTTTTTTCAAATCGTCGAGTCCCACCTTACTTTATATTTTCAATTCGAGCACAGGATATTAGTATTGTATTTTCTGTGTTTGCGTACGAGTTTTGTTTTCTACTGGGTAGTGTTCCAAATTATGATAATATAGAGTGCATTATTGCCATAGTAAGCGCCCAACGATTGATTGGTACCAATATACGAAGGACCGTTGAGCGTGTGACGATGTGCCAATAAACAATAACGACTCCGGGTATACGTTGTTTGTTCAAAAAATGTATGTAGGAACACGTATTGCACAACCGACTGTTTGCAAACATGATAGAAGTTTGACTTTTTTCCCATTTCTGCATCAAATCGATTTTTTTTTTATAATGTTTTCGTTTTATTGTAAATATAATCATAAAATGTCTGTAAAATGTAAAAATGCACAACAATTTATTGTGGTTGTATATACCTACATATTTTATTACATCAAAACTCTTTAGATTGTAAATATTTCTCTTTGAATAAAGGTATGCGTTATTAAAATTGTACACATAAATAACTTTGTCAAATTTAAATGGGTAATATGCTTATGTCCTCATGTAAAAATAAATCACAATGACAAAAAATTGTACTCTACGTACATTGACTTTACCTAAAACTTGTTTAAATGTTTTTCAGAAAATATATTTTTCTTTAATTTGATTTTTTCTCTAAATTTATTTTATAATTTCATATAAATATATAAGGGTTATTCAAAAAATATGGTAAATTACATTATAAAGAATATTATATTTCAATTTGTATAAAATAATTATTTTAAAATGCAAAAAATAATAATCTACTTCCATGTTTCACGCTGATTTTAAATTCTGAGCGAAACGAAAAATGTATTAGTGTTACACGCAATTTGTATTTTTATTTATTTTTACTGTTATCACTTATTACTTTTTAATAGTTAAACAAGTGCTTTAAAAGTTTCTAGTAACCCTATTTATTTTATGAATTGTAAATGTCCCCTTAATTTGTATGTTTTTCAAAGTTAATTTTAACTATAGTTTTTCTAAGTGTAGACCTACGCAATACCTGACTATCGACACATATTTTTGAAAAATTAATAGTGGAGTTTAACAAATATATATTTATAATGTATGAAGTACCAATAATCTATAGACGAATCTAAAATATACTTAAAATAAATTTGACTATAGTCATAAAAATAACTTAAAATATTGTTCAACTAAAACTGTAACCTAATTTTAATATAATATGCTACGATTCGCTAAGAATCTGTCTCGATCGCCTGTATTCTTATCATTCATTTCTACATTCTCGATATTGCATATATTTTTAACACTTATATTATAAAACAACAACCCATCACATGCCTAGTATCTGTATCATATCTGGATTTTATTATTTAAGTGTTTTAAATAAAAAAGTATTAACTTTCTAAATGTATTTTTATGATAATTTACGTCGTTATTTGAGGGATAATAAGATTTTATAAATTGTGTTTTGAAATTGCACGTGAGCAGCGTGAGGTATACGTGTGACATCTGTGTCCGCTGTCTGCAAAAAAGACAATAAAAATATGCTATGAAGAGTGGTGATTAGGTTAGGGCAGGGGATTGAAATGTGGTATAAAACCTGTGGTATTGTTTTACCATGATACTTAGAAAAGGTTATCGTGTGATCGGACTAGCAATATGTAAAACGTGTACGCGTACCTACACCTTTCCGTGTTTCTACCACCGTACTTGGTGTGCGACGATGGTCGGCTGAAGGAGGGGCGTTTTGAATAAATTTTTTCGTACAACTTTATATGTGTATTTTATGATTGCGTCTAAAGGAGCATTTCCTATTTCTTGCCAGCTAAAGAAACGGATATACGTGCCCTTTAAAAGTCACATAAAATTGGCGGGTCCGAAACAGACGCATTGCGTTCCTTTTCCCCTCATATTGCCCACGCACTGCATAACTTGACTTGACTTCTTATACATACATAACTGTTATGATTATTATTATTATTATTATTACTATTATATGGTTGCTTTGGTTATACGTGAGAAAAATTATATGGTCTTTGCCGATTTCATATACGCACACACTTATACGTATATATATGCATAATGCCATTCGACTACAGCGGCAATTCCATTTTGAACATTCTCTCTTCGGATTGACCAACACGATACATCCATTTGAATTCAAACCTCAAAGTATTGTACCAAAAACCGATCACTAGTGGTGTTGAATATTTTATTTTGAACCAATAAATATTTTTCATTGCGGATTTTTATCCTGAATTATTATATTGCTGCAAATATTGTGTCACCATTAGTGTCGCTGCGATATTTGAATAGGTATAATAAATTAAAAGTATAGTCACTATAGAGATCTATTTTATTTTAACAGCGCAGTTTTAGACATCCTACTAATATAAGTAACTAGTACATTTACTTTATTGATATGGACCTCACAGAGGACGAGGAGTCGTGAATGGACGAAAAGGAGCTTTGAAGTCGCGGTGTTGAAATAATTGTAAAAACTTTTTTAATATTATAATGATTGATTTATTATAGTTCAGAAAATCGACTGGCGTGAAGGTGCTCTCTGTAGTCTGGCTGAATCACGTCTAAATTGATGCCGATTCGGGCTCCCTTATATATTGGCTACTCCTCCTATCGGTACCCACGTCGTCCTAAAGAGATAGCGTTGACCTCATTTGTTTTATCGTGTATGATTATGCTAGTTCCAGGAAATGCCATCTGCCCACGCTTTGTCGTCGAGTGCGATAACCCACCGGATGCTGTTAGTTCGTTTATT
>JACXSJ010002155.1:7681-55039 GCA_014851325.1 Pentalonia nigronervosa | reverse complement strand
TTGCGGATGCTTGAAATTTTTAAAGTATTTTTTATACACTCAATGACATTTTAAAATTCAATGTTTTCTTCAAAAATTAATTGAACCTACTGTATTATTAATAGTAATAAAATGAATTATTTTAATAACAATAATATTAGAGAATACATTTACTTATGTAAGCTGACAGTCTGTCTTAGCTCAGAATCGTTTTTTGTATTCAATGGTTTTATATCATTGAATTCAAATTTAATACATTCATGAAAGTGATTCACTCGACACATACTGTACAGCAGAGCAGTACCCACTTGCCAACCTTTTTTTGATTTACAATATACATTTTTATTTTGTCGATTATTGAAAAAATATTATTTTTTTTATTTGCAACTATTCTAATCTGATATGCACCTACAAATAAAATATGATATTTATAAATTTTAACAATCGCTGTATAACTGCATACAAGATTATCATCTAAATATGGAGGCGAGCTGCTTATGTAGGTACTAAATATCTACTTCGTGAATATTATAATGAATTCTTCTCTGTTGGCACAATGAGAAAACCAGACAAATCGCACACTTTTAACCATACCTTTAGATACTAAATAAAATAATGAAAACTCTGTGTAGGTTTACGAGTGATGCTTTACGTAAAATGGCTGATAGCCATATCAAGTGATTTTTATTAAATTATATTTATGCATCGTGCATTTAGCAGGGTTTTAAAAGGATTATTTGTAAAATAAAAAATGCACTTACCATGTACAAAGTAGTAGGTAGGTACGTTAGTCGAAGAGAACAACCCCTTACAAGGAAGCCATGCTCTAATAACCATGCTCTTCCCATCATTGGCAGTAGGTACTTATATGGTTGTTTTATGTATAATACAAAGTAGAGTATTAAACACAAAATAAAATAATATTCTATCAAATTAAGATAAAAATGACACCCTGTTTATAGGTCGAATTGTGAACATATTGAACCTATTGATACCTATTGAATATATTATAATATTCTATACAATTGTTCTGATATTTAATTAATAATAACACTAATAGTTTTATAGCTACTACCTAATATCATATACAAAAGTACACTTAATTTTTTTTATTTTAAAATTTAGGCTATACTATTATAGTGTATGGTATGTTTATTATTTTGTTTTTAAATTAAAAAAAAAAAAATTAACAACAACAAAAATTTGATTTTTATTTGATTTATTAATTATTCTCTGTGATTCTTCAGGTCCTTAGTCCTGTATAAATCCATTTTAAATACATAATCAAATAATAAATACACATTATACTGCTTACAAATTACTATGGTATTAATATGCAACACCAATTATGTAATAAGTTTTGTCTTCCTGCCATCAAACAAAGTTGTAAAATATTTATTTTGTTTGTGGCAAGTACCTACTACTTATAATATACATTGTATTTTGTTCGTAATATTATATATATTTACATGAACTTAAAACTGCACTTAAAATCCCGAAGTACTCGCAAGACGTAAAATAGTATTTCATAAATTTAATAGATTTAATAGATTTCAATCACTAACAAAATTTGATATCATTCTCAAACAGTAAATCTCATCTGTAATCAAAAAATCCGCAAACATTCTGTATATATATATATATATATATCCGGTCCACCTTGACTGGACGTTTTTTATTCTTATTTTGTAGATAACGCGCGCGTCCGGGAAAAAGCGACGAGTCCGGGAAACTGTAAATGAGGTTGCAGAGAGCGCTGAATCATAAGGGAGGATAGTCGGTGGTGGGGTTTTCACACTATAGGTAGGATCAGCTAGGTGTAGACGGGTGAAGTAGGTGGGGCAAAGGGAAAAATTAAAAGAGAAAAGGAGCTGCTTATAAATTCGACCATGCTCTGTAGCCGTGGAGAAGGTCGCACAGGGATGCCTTGGGACACGGGTAGTAGCGGGCCTTGCGGGGATCTTAAAACATAAGAATATCTTTATAGTATCTCTGATGATGGGGTTTGAATGGAATCGCTCTACCGACTCCATCCCTTTGAATCTGCATACACCGCATCAAAGCACGCGCCTAGTATACACAATTAATTGGTTTTCTATTTGAGAACATATCGCAGTCCTCCGTTTTTCATATCCACGTATTGTACATAAACAAAATACATAAATTATGTATATTCATTAGCATTAATATATGATTCCTTTATTAAGTGTACAGAATATAATATAAATGTAAAAAAAAACTCTTTCTATATAAAAGTGGTTACAGTAAAATTATTAGTGTTTATTAAATACCTACATATAATATAACAATACAAATAAATAGTTGAAATGTATAAAAAAATTATTTCTATTTATCTTCTTCACATAATATCATTTTGATAAATAACATAAATAAATGTAAATATTTTATATTTATATTTATTTTTATTTTTATATTAATATTTATTGAAGATCACAAGGAGTAGTGGAATACGAGTTGAAATAATTGATTAATTATGATTTATTTAAAAGGTATAGGTTATTTACTTATAGTAAATCGAATTATTATAATTTTATTTTAAAGAACAAATAAAAGAATGTTTGTGGGTGGCTAGGACTTGGAACCTTTATGATTTTTTCGGTCCCAGTACCAATTCGGTTCTTTTAAAAAAAAACTCTGTACCGATTTTTAAAATTTCAGAATAAAGGTTTCGGTTTCGGTACCAGTAAATACCTGTATTTAGAAGTATTTTTTTTTCAAATAATAAAATATATTCCAGTATAAACAGCGTACATGTTATTTAAAATGTAAGATCAAATAATAGCTATTTGTCTTAATGGGTTAAAGCGTAAGTATTACTATTTTGGTTTTAAAAATATAAAAACAAATTTTAAAAAATAGGGTTTGCTCGTGTTATGAGAAGTTGGCAATACCATTGTTATTACCATACTATATTTAAACGAATAATCAAACATTAATCAATAGTAAAAATTATTCATTATCACCCATTACATCTATTTTAATTTTATAGGTAACTATTTATAAATTATCAAGTAAGTTATATATTTATATGTATATATAAATAAATTAAGAGATATGTACACATATACAGAGTTTTTTAACTCATAGTTCATAACATAATCTGATAACGATTTATACAGGTGTGTATTATGATCGATTTAACTTTTAATAATCATTCTATTAGTCATCACTCATCAATATCATTAGATACTATCATCCTGAACTATTTATAAATTAAAAGCTATAGAGAAATAACCATGACAACAGGTTTTGACAAACGAGAAAATAACAATGTTTATTCATTACTTATTTGGTATTTTTATTTTGATAATTGCTCATATTTAATCGTTTTCTGGAACTGTTATAAATCGTAGAAGTATTAAATTTAAAATTCTCATATACATTACAACATCGACCAAATTTAATGAATCAACTATTATTATTTATTACCTAAATATATGAAATAGTTAAATAAAATTAGAACCGGAAAAATCGAAAAATTATCTACAAAAAATATCGGTACCAGTTCCTAAATTAATCGAAAAAAGGTTTCGGCGAGGTTCCGGTTTAATGTTTTCAAAAGGTTCCGGTTCAAATACCGGTATTTTTAATTTTGGTTCTAAGCCCTATGCTTGTCTTTACTTCACAATTTAAACCCTTATACCAATAATATATACATTCATACTCAACGACCCTGTATTTTGTTAACCATGACAAATCAGTTATCTATAAATCGTTAGAGTTCCTCCTTCGTCGTTTAAAATATGCCCTTAGATTTACTTTGAAAACAAAATCAAAATCAAAAAAAAACCGTAATTAAATATATGTTAGTTAACACGTGATAACATCTTAGCTATTTTCAATGGTGGACACCTATTCTTCTCGGTGAATGTAACAGCCTTGCAAGTTGCGAAACATCCCTCTTTTATTTTGTCAGAATATATCACGGTTATATTATAATTATTTAGATTTAAGTTACTCGGCATGTCGTTAATTATGTTATTTTTTAATGAACAAAAATTATTAAATAATATGTATAATGTATATACATATACACTACACACGTATATAACTTATACATTTTAATAACTATATTTATTTATAAAAATTGCAAAAAATTGAATATGTTTACAATATTTTGGTGATAAAATTGGCATAACTTTAAATTGCTTCTATAGATTTGGGTTTAACAATATTTAGAACAATAGTAGTAGCTCTCAAGTTTATATAATATAATAAAAAAAAATAAAAATTATTGGTTAGTAAAAAAAAAAAATTGTAAAGTATATAATAAAAATACAAAGAAAAACGTTATTACTATATAGCCGTTAAAACAGCTGTTTAAAAATGCCGGTCATAGTATCATTGCTTTCTTTTGCTATTCATCCTGAAATTATCTGTGATTTGTACAGTATATAATAATATATCTATATACCAATATTAATACTGTCATCAATCGCTCATGCATACGCTCTATTATATATTTTATCAAATGAATATTCTACTTCACACTGATTAAAGGGCTTTGAAACGTTGGTACGGCCCGTACGGTGGTAAATCAGCCATAATCTGTTCACTTTTAAGTGGTCGAAAGTGATCACAATGAACTTATTGATGGTTGATAAGTTTGATGGTACTATGTCCATGAATGATCTAATAACGCTCACGTAGAATTGGTTACGTTCATATCCGAATGTAAATTAAAGATGCAAGCTTGGCGTATAATCAGTAATGTCAGATAATGCTCATTTGGCAGAATAACTAGGTGTTTGTGGCCATATAGAAAATCAGAGCGATCCAAGCGACCACCAACTCGCAGAAGACCAACCAAATCTAGAAATAAATTTAAACTTATTAATGCACTGGCAGATTTTAGCTCATTGTTCTGGCTTAAATTGGTCAACTTAATAGAGAATTCAAGTTTTTGTGCAGACCTGATCCAGTGATGTAATGCATACCTCCTCTCACACACACTTACAAATTCTCGTAGACACGGTTGTCAGCAATCTTTCTTCAGTTGCTTGCGAACCGAAAGATGTATAAATTGATAAGTAATCAAAAATATCAAGGTCTAAATACGTAGACACAATATCAGTAGTTACGACATTTAGTATAGCGATCGTCAACACCGGATGTTTTACTGGCACAGTTACTTAGTAGAAGAGTGCTGTTAGGCCAGTTAAGTCGATCAGGCAGCCAGGTGGGCCTTCGTCACCACTGATCACAGGTTATGAGTTGTGTCACCTGTCAATCCTCGAGAGGCCACATTGGCAGGGCACCTGAGCATACGTACATCCAAGTGACGTCTAAAACTAGTTGCTGTATCTGAGTGACGCGATTGGCCACAAATATAGTCCATTGATGTGGTTCACTGGCAATCCAATAAATAGGTATAGTGAAGTCACTACACGGGTGTGCATAGGTTAATAGGACATTTAAAGTTGGTATTAACGCATGGACACAGACAATATGAGCAATGTTGTTACTTCAAACACTTTGGTCGTGGCATTAGAGGTCCCTCCCACAGCAATAGTTGGCTATGTAGTTCAAGACCTAACCTGGTAGTTAACGAGCTGATAATTAAGTGGGATTGTGAAGCTGAGTGCAACAGTGTACGACAAAGTTCACTTCGTTCATCGACTCCATGGACACGTGTTAGTGCAGTAGAGAGAAGGACTGATAATATGACCAATGAATGTGACATTCCACAAACTGCTATTGTTTCAATGGTCGTGAATGATGGTACCAAAGGTATGTTTACATAGCTTTTATCTTCAGCAGTGGATTTGAGTGACACTATAATATGTAATAATGTATGGTGTTTGGTTTGACTCATCTTGCAAACTTTATCCATACTACATTACTTTTTCTGATGACCAGGACATGGCCTGTAAAACAGTGATCACTTATATGTTACTTGTCGTCGCTCTTTGATATTAGCTTTTATAAATAATTTTTTAAAATAATTATTAATTATTTTATAATTTATAATTATTTGTATATATTATGTGGCTGTATACATACTTGATAGGATTGCTTACTTTCCTGTTGTCTCAATTTGGTGGTAGCATGTTACACAGTTTTAATGTTATTGTATGTTTGCTAGAACCATGCCAAAACTGTATGATCAAATCCTTGAGGATATCAAATGACATGAGTAAATCGAAACATTTTTTAACGAACATACACAAGTACAATTCATGTTTCCAAATCACATCATTCGGTGCAACGAATATTGTGCGCAACAATTACATACAGACATTGAAAGCGCAAGGTCAAATCTATCATCGTGCTGGATCATTACTACTACTGCCAGATACGGATCATAAATTTCTCCAAATTTATTTTAAAAGAAACACTGATGAACAAATCGAGCAACGTTGTCAGTACAATACAGGTACTAGACGAGGAATTGTCGCTGCATTACAAACTTTATTTGATCAACACAACGAATTGATTCGATTATTTAGAACTACCCTCAACCAAATGTCAACTGATGACTACAGAATTGTTGTTAGAGCAAACAAAACACTTGTCGGCCAACACAAAAAACGATACAATTGATGAAGTCGCGATCGTTATAGTTGACAAAGAATTTAACTCACATGATATAATTCTTTATCGCAGAAACGGTAATACTCAATGAGTGGTAGAAACACATCGCTCATACGACGGATTGCAATATCCGATTTTATTTTGGATAATTTTATTTCAACATCAAAATGAGAAATCTACAAATACATGAGGAAACGAATAAGAAAGTCAGTTCAATTTATATTGTTTGATGAAAACGCTGAAAATCATATCTTGAAATGTCGACAATTGTTTCATAAATATATTGTCGATATATATACGAAAATCGAAACCAAAGGACTTCTCTATATTCGATTAAATCAAACCACGCTGCGTGACACGGTACGCAGCAGTAGCCTATATAAAGTACGGGTGCCGTAGCGACCGGTTCTGCACTTTTGCCAACCGCCACCACGGATAACAACGGCGCGACACCATCGACCCTCTTTCCACACGCTACGATAGGCAAGGGGTGAGATGGGAAGATAAATCGCGCCGGACGAGGATCAACAGCCGACGGACCCTCTCTCGATTACTGACCGTTGCGCCGATACAACATATCGACTGACACCCGTGTTCGACGCATAAAAAAAACGCTAACGAACAATTGATATTTTTTTTTTTTATTTTTTGTTTACCGAGTAAAATAAACCAGCGACATTAAAGCGTGCACCAAGACTGTGTTATTATTCTTATTAATTTAAATTTTCATTCTTGTGGTGTGTGCTAAGCTGCTGCTACACCTTCTACGATCGGTTCAACGGTTGAAGCAACCCATACCCTGTGACCGTCACATGCGTACAGAAGAATACATTCATTTACATGATGCAATTGTTAATGATGGCTATGTGAATCCAAATGAATTAGGAAAAATGGTCATTCTTCCGGCTACATTCACAGGGAACCCATGGTACATGCATGAATACGCACAAGATGCAATGACATATGCTTACGTCTATGAACGTCCAGATCTGTTTAATACATTCACATGTAATCTCATCATTTCCAATCTATGAACGACATCCAACCATTGTTCATTTGGCAGTGCACCTTGAAAATGGCCAGCGCATATACTTCACGACAAAAAATGTACATGTAAGAACATTGTTACCATTATCAATAACGTTAACTGCATTTTTTTATTGTGCAGCAAAGATATGCTTGCAAAGACACTACTTTACTCTGAAGTGCCAACATATTACACATGAATACATCAGCGAAAAAGTTACAACGCCGCAAACAGAGCAAAACAGTTAAAGAACATCCCAATTTATATTCGACTGACGCGTTAGGCCGTCTGTACACTGTTCGTCCAAATAATGCAGAATGCTTTTACTTGCGATTACTGTTAATCAATGTACGTGGACCGACATCGTTTGAAGATTTGAGAACAGTGAACGGTCAAGTATGTGCCACATATCATGAAACTTGCCAAGAATTAAATCTTCCTGAAAACGGTGCACATTGGGGACACTTCGCTTGTTAATGCGTCGAATACTGCTTGACCACAACAAATACGCACTTTATTTACGACAATATTGACATAATATTGACAACGAATCAAATTCCCTATCAAATTCAAAAGATCTTTGAGAAAAATACAAAGACTACATGAGCGAAAACATTTTGCATCGTTTGCATACAACGAATCAAAATCAAGATATTCAATTTTTATTAAACGTGTATAATGAGGCATTGGCTGCGATTGTGAACATGTATTTCGAAATCGTTAACAAAGCACTGGTACAACTGGGAATGCCCGCGCCGAATCAATCCGCAAACAACCTTTTCGATTATGATTTGCAGTAAGAAACATACAGTTTGACGTTCACGAATTGGATAGATTTGTTCAAACGAATCTTCTGAATTTGGTTCCAGAACAACACATAACGTATGTTAGAATTATACATACTGTCACAAGTAAACGCAGTGGATTGTATTTTGAGAGGCACAGGCAAAACTTTTCTCATTTCAATTATTTTAGCAAGCATACGATCATGAAATGATACTGCACTGGCAATCGCATCATCGGGAATTGCAGCAACTCTTCTGAATAGTGATCGAACAGCGCATTCAGCACTATAATTGCCGTTGAACATACAAATCACTGAAAGACCAACATGCAATATAACCAAAAAATCCGGAGCATGTACTCCAAACATGTAAGCTCATTATATGGAACGAATGTACTATGGCGCACAAAAAAGTATTGGAAGCACTTAATCGTACACTAAAAGATTCAAGAGAAAATCAAGAACTCTTCAGAGGTACACTCATTTTATTACCTGCTAATTTTTGACAAACTCTACGAGTTATACCACGTTAAACACCAGCTGATGAGCTCAATGCATGTCTTAAATCATCAGTTTTATGGCAACACGTACATAACTTGAACTTAAAAACTAAAATGCGCGTACAACTACAAAATGATAAATCAGCTGATGGTTTCGCAAAAGAACTCTTGGACATGAAGAATGGGAAAATAGCAATCGATGAATCAATACAATGCATCACATTACCAACAAATTTCTGTAAAATCATAGCAACCGCCGATGAGTTAATTAACAAAGTTTTCCCAAATATAGCACGAAATTACAGAAATCATCTGTGGCTCAGTGAACGTGCTATATTATTATCAGCTAAAAATAACGATAGAAATACAATCAATTTCAGCATTCAAAACGGAATTCCAGACGACACGACAACGTATAAGTCCATCGATACTGTAATGAATCAAGACGAAGTTATCAATTATCCAACTGAATTCTTAAATCCACTTGATTTACCAGACATGCCACCGTACGTTCTAACATTAAAAATTGGCGTTCCCATCATTCTTTTACGAAATATTAATCCACCACGACTTTGCATTGGTACCAGACTTTCGGTAAAAAAAAGTAGATGAACATCATCGAAGCTAAAATTTTAAACAGAAAATTTAAAGGCGAAGATGTACTGTTGCCACGCACTCCAATGATTCCAACAGATATGCAGTTTCCAGTGTGACTCGCCTTTGTAATGACCATCAACAATGCACAAGGACAATTGATACAGGTGTGTGGGCTAAATTTGGAAAATCCGTGCTTCTTACATGGACAGCTGTATGTAACCTGCTCACGCGTCTGAAAACCTTACGATTTATTTGTGTACACACCAGAAGGAAACACAAAAAATATTGTGTATCCAAAAGCACTTCAATAAATAGTATTCAATCGAAAATATAAATTGTTAGATTTTTCTTGATAAAACGAATAAAAATACATAATGATCCAAAATAAACTGAATATTGTTGTAACGATATTACTTAGTATATTTTAACCGTTATATTATAAAATAAAGCATATTATTTGTTTAAAGTTGGCATTATTATTTTTTTAACCGACAACGAAGTGCACGGGATCAGCTAGTATATATTAAGATACATAAGCTATATAAATGTATATTTACCGTATATTTATCTTATATATATATAAATTAAACAACAAATAAACATATATATATATATATATATATATATATATATATATATATATATATATATATTACAATGACAATGTATACTTGAAACCTAATATACAACAGAGCGAGTTTTCCGTTTTTTAAATAGTAATGTAAATATTTTATTTATATTAAGAAAAGCACAAAAAAAAATATAAACAAAATACGTCATATATTTTGTGATATGTTTAATTTTAATATATAAAATATAAATCAATGTAAACATACAAAAACTTTATTTAAAAACTAGATTACGATTTTATTTATTCTTCTTTGTATTCAATCCTTAGATTGATTTTCAGCAATTATTTATATTATTCTTATTTTTATTACTAATAAAGTATAATAATTTTAAATTGCATATAAATAAACAAGGAAGTTTGCCCCTTATTCTGTCAAACTGTAATTTACCATTAATACTTACCTATTTAAAGTTAAAATTTAACCTATGTACCGAAAATGCAAATTTCTCTTTGTGATAGTTAATTAGTTATAATTATTTATAAAATCGTTCAACTTCAGTGAACAGGAAAATGTCCTTCAATGTAGTAATTGGAAATAAGGTTGAGAATGGTCTGATCGGGGTTGTTGTAGATTTATGTTGATTTATGTTGTAGATATTATAGTATATATATATATATATATATATATATATATATATATATATATATATATATATATATATATATATAGAGAGAGAGATAATTTATTTATTATAGTATTATGATTGTGTCAAATTAATACAAAATTATATCATATTTTTCTACACATAAGTAAGTCACAACATAGTAAGTAATTAAAATATATAGTTGAGGTGGTAGAAGTGATTCAAAAAGGATAAAAAATAAAAATAATAAAAGTACATTTATAATTATACAACATTTTATGATTTATTATATCATTTTTTAAATATTATGATATTTTGTTTAGAGATTATTTGGCCGTTTAAAACAATTTTACGGCTCCAGATTGAGTATGGATAATCTAGATTAAAAATTACTTTATTGATATAAATAATTACCTAAAATTGGTAAATTGTAAATTATTTTTTTTATAATCCCTAATAAAATAGTTTAAAGAATTTATTATCATTTTCAGAATGGTTATGTACATCCATTAAGTAAAGCTTAAGAATTGGTCTATTACCTATTGAAGGTGTTAGTTGTTATAGACTGCTATACAATAAGTATAATAGAAAATTCATTGTAGTTAAATGTAATTTAATTCAAATAAGGTATTGAAGACATTTTACATTTATTTATAATACTGGACGATATTTTAAGATTGAAATTGATGAATATTATTTTTTTATTCTTTATTTTGTTTTTAGTTACAAATATGTTTTTGCTTTATATACAATTATATTTAAGAAGAATTTTGTTAAATTGATCCAAGAAGTATAATTAATTTTATAATTAAATATTAATGTTAAGAATTTTGATAAGGAATTTAAGATTGGGGTTATTATAGCATTATTATAATGCTTCAGAGCTTAAATATATTTAATGTTTCACTCAAATATTCATTTATGGACAAAATATTCACAAATACAAGAGATGAAAATGTTTTATACCATACCAACATGTTATAACATATAAAAATCAAAATTATTATTTTAAGAGTTTCATAAATCATAAATCTACTGTTTTTAGTGATTTAATATTTTTATTTCTGATTAAATAAATACTATACGACAGAATGACATTTTGATATGTTAACATTATGTAAACATGAATGACCGTACTCCACCGAGTTGCCTCTCATTGACATAGACATGCACAGAATTTTGGTACATTCGTAGTTCCTGCATATTTGACCTAGTTTGTATTGTACAAACAAAGCATTTTTTTTAGTGAGAATTTCTGTGGGACTCTAAATATTTTTAGTAAATTTTGAGTTTTTTATTTATAGCATTTTCAAATTTATGATATATATATTTATAATAGTGAACTATAATTTTTATATCATATTCTAATATGGTATTATTGTCCTAACAGTTTTTAACCAAAAATTGAATTTTTTTAATATTTAAAATTTAGATGAGTTGAAGTATAATAGACAACCTCAATACTTTATGAAATTTTAAATTGCTTCTTTGCTTATCCATGTGCATAGTTATGGAAGACTGACAGAGATACATATTATTTGTTAATAAAAAATATTAACACATTTTGTTATTAGCAAATAAAATCGTTAAAATTAATAATTTTTAAAATATAATTTATAATATGCATTTTTTAAAATCAAGAAGAAGAAAGGATTTTTTATCATCAACACCAAACTCTAACCAACTGCAACCATAGCTGATGTAATTTAAATATATTGTAGTTATATGTTAACTATTTATACACCCATTAAAAATATATAATATTGAATAAGAGGATATAAACGCCCTATTTGTTTTTTAACTCTGAACCACTTGCAATATAACTAAATTGCTAATAATTAAATTAACTTTTTTTTAATTACAAAAATAAATGTATGAGGAACGTGTTAATACATTTTCAAACTTTTGATGCAGCAGCATTTTTTTTATTTACATTTATAGAAAAAAAAATTGTGAATATCAAATATCTAAAAACAGAAAAAAAGAGCTATCAAAAAGATCTTATTTATTATGTATAGAAAATGATAAAATAAACATCTGGGAAAATTTCAATCATCTACGGTTATTTAGTTTTGAATTATACTAAAAAAAAAATCAATTTTGTAAAATATTCTGGTTTTGTATTAAAAATCCTATTTTTCCTTAATTTTTGAATTATTTACGTTGCGATGAAGACATTTATTTTACAATGTACATTACCTTTTTACGCTAAACACTATTTATGATAATAAAGTGCTTTTAAAGTTTCAAATAACTTATTTATCGATTAGAAATACGATACTATAAGTGAATTATGACTAAATCTCAGTAAAATGATATGATTTTGATCATTTTTCACAAGTTACAGCTATTTATTTCATTATTTACTGTTATACAATATAGTATTAATATATGAAGTGTTTTTATGAAATATGATCACATAACATTATAATACCGTAATAAAATTACCTCAACTCAAAGGCAATAATAAATGTATTACAACAATCACTTAAACAATAATAAACTTTTACTTAAATTTATAAATAATAGACAATTTAGTATAATCCGTCCTCGACGACTTTATTTCGTGAATTGTAGATTTTTTATATTTAATAATTTTTTAATAATACCAGTTATAAAATATTAATTTGGTTGAAAAAGTAATTTTTTATATATATATATACAATATACCTAATATTAATCAAATGTTTTTAATTGTTCTTCTTATTAATTACTAGTATACAAAACGATATCATAAATTATAAGGATTTTATAGATTTCAATTCAAATACGCTTTAGTAGGTATAAACAAAATAAGTTTGATGACAACATAGAGTATTATAGTCATTTTTATATTTCATACTGGATGGGATGACATTTAATTAAAATCAAACATTTGAATTTTGGAATGTTTGCGTATTCATGAGCTTAATTGATTTGTGCGACCAAAGGAGTGGTTAAACTAATATTATGATAATGATGATTCTAAAATGTAACTCACATTAATGAATATCTACATTGTAGCAGGTACTGTTTACTGGTTTAGTTATGTATGATACTTTGATAGGCAAACTTATTCATTAATATTCTATTTGAACTATTTTTAAAAAGTCTGAGTTAGAACTGCTAAAAGTAACTTCACCATTAATATTTTAAAATTAACTTATTAAAAACATAAATACCATATAAACATGTTTGTAAGTTTTCATATGTATACATATTATATTAGATTAAGAAAAGTAAAAACTCGTTAAAAGACTTTTCGTAATGAAAATACGATATAAATCGTACAAAAACTAAAGTATAGGTTCATGTATTTAAATAATAGAAAGAAATTAAATCAAGTCATGTTTTCTTGGAAGATGAGCGAATTTTATTACGCGAATTTTGTATTAGAAATCAGTTTCGTGCTTAGGGCCAAAATATTTTTAATGTGAAATATGCAAGTTTAATATATAATGAGATTGTGTTTTATAATTTACATTCAAAACAATATTTTTGAGGCCATGAGAATTTATTAGATAATGGAAAATGATATTATTATTACTTAAGTGTCATTGCAGGTAAATACAGCACATGATGTGATTTTTTTTTAAGTATTACAATTACAAAACAAAAGTCCTGCCTTGTATAATATTATATTATTGTAATTATTTATTGTCGATATAGCCATTTATCCATACGATTTTATGGATAAGGTTTTCACATTTTCTTATTATCTATCAATAGCATTTATATAAAGGTAGAAATAAACGAAATGAAAATTCTTTCTCAAATCGCATTTTGTTCTGCGTATCTATCTTACTGCCTCAATTCCACTCCACAGAATTATTTAATTTAAATTGTTATTTTATTGATTAAGCTGAAGAACACAAAGTAAACGTGTGGTACCATGATTAATGATTATTGATTCACGTATATGATGATGGAATTCATATTACACTCAAATTATTTGAAAAATGCCATATAACCTCAGACCGGGTTATTAAAATTTGTGTAATGTGCATTTAAATTTGGTGTGTGATAATAATGTGTATAACATCTTAAACTTATAATATAGGTAAATGTTGATAAAGCGATGTTTATTATATATCATGTCAAATATACCATCAAATCGCATAACATTCATATTCTTATTCACTTGAATGCGTAATAATTTAAATAATTTTCAATTATTTTTGCAACATAATTTAAATTATTAAATAAGTAAAAACTTCTGACTTGTTTAAAATATTTATAGGTACAAAGGTTTTATTAAAAAAAAAAATGTTTAATCGAAAAATATTATTTATAATTTTAATATAGCATTTTATATTGTTGTAACTGACTTCTAAAATGAAAGTCAATATGATGTATATTTCTATACATTAATGACTTCATAAATATTAGAATAATAGTTTATACATATAATAATAATATTATTTTGTATTTAAAATTATTAAACCAAAATATGATAATCATTATTAAAAATAATATATATAAAACTAGCTGTCCCACCCAGCGTTGCCTGAGCCAAATATTAAGTTAAGATTAACACCTGGAGTAATTTATATGCATTTAAACCACCTAGGTAAGCAATCCACTGCATTAGATCATGGACAATATGCGAGCAGTAAATTATCAGTGGATTGCGGACCCCATGAAGTGCGTAAGTGAGTGAAACCAGAATTAGGTATAAAAAAACATTGCGACGGTTGCCCGTGCTGAAGATTTGTTTTTATCAATAAATTTATTTACAAAAATATGTATATGATAATGTATTCTTACTAATTATAATAGTTATAAATATGTAACCATTGACAACCTTATAAATAAACAGAGATTGGTGGTATAGCAACTATTTATAAACAAATTTTCCATCGTAAATCTGAAAATCCCTGTTTGAGCACCTTCTGGGATTGGGTTTTTCCAAAATTTTCTTTCGTAAAAACTATCTCCTGGAAATTACAAACAATTGAAAAAAAAATTGAGCGAAATCGGCCCAGCCGTTCTCAATTGATAAATTGTTATACATTTTTGACTCCATTTATATATATATATAAATAATAATATGTATAATATTTCTAGTGTAGCATCAAATTTGGATAATAATAATAATAATTTCTAGTTTTCAAAAAATAATAATCGTTAATTTATGTAATTTAAGTTAAATCTACATAATTTATTTAAATGAATATATTTCTTGTGAAGCCATAGAAATACAACTGATTTTTAACTAAAAAGGGGGAATTTTAGATTCTAAGCGTAGCTATAAATGTATGAGTCTTAAATAATCTTTATATATATTTATATATCTTCAACTTTTAGGGTGATTTTTGATAGGTAGAAAATTAGATCTAATTGGTTCTTTATAGAGTCTGAAATAATAATTAGGAAAAAGTAGCAATTCACATCAAAAAAAACTAGATTGTTTATAGAACATCAGTTTTTGACAAAATCAATTTTGTTTTATTGTTATAAATTTAATTAATTTAAAAATGAATAACTGTGAAAATTTGAAATTTCCACCGAATATTTATATTAGAATTTTTTACACAGCAGAGTGACTTCTCTGTTTGATTTTATTTAAATTGTCACTATTTTCAAATAATGAAAATACAAATGTTTTTTGGCATTAATCTTAACATAAAATTTCCTATACTAATTTAAAATAAAAAAATAAAAAAAGAAAACCTAATTTTTTCAAATGTGGAATATTCTCAAATTAATATGGTATCTTTAACACAATCATTAAACAAATTGTAAGATATAGAAAAAAAAATTAATCCGACCAGAAAAACCAAATAAAATCAAATTTTTATAATTTAATTACATTATATTTAGTTATTAATTATTATTATAACTGCCACTATTTGTTTAATTTTATACATTTCGTTTTAAATTTCAAATCTATACCAATTTTCATCGGTCTAGTATATAAGCAGTTTAAACGCACCATAAAAGGGTTCGAAATGAATAACGCATCATAATAGTTTTGTATTCTGTTTGGAATATTAAACGTACGATTTTATGATGAAAAAATATACAAATAAATAAAAGTGTAAAATATCAAAACCTATATTACAAAACTAAAAACCAATATTTACTTTATAGTTTTATTTCATATTGAACCTTTTAAAGTGTATTTAAAGCTTGGTGGAGGAAATCTTAAGTTACATTTTCCGAAAATAAAACGAGCACTGCATAAGAGAAATTGTATTATTTTTTTTTTATATATATAAAAGTGAACCTAATTTTTCCAGTGAATAAAATGTAATATAATACATCTTCAATGATACATATATTTATATTATATATAAATATATATAATATAACATATATCTATATTATTTGTATTAGCTAATGAAATTATATGCACATGGATTGTATTTTAATAGATGATATGTACATACTTATGAATTTAGAACTTATTACATTTGCATAATCAAATAGAATATATTATAATATTGTATTATGCACCTATATCAAACGATTTTATTAAATAAGCACTATAAACCTCTTTTGAATATAGGTTACTAATAGCAATTAGTTTAATTAGTTAATAGTTTTTGTAATAATATAAGTTAGTTGTAGATAATTATGAACTATAATATATAATGTATAGTGTACTTTTAATTTTAATAACTAATATTGATAACAAATTATTTTAAAAAAACCTTATTTTTATTGTATTGACTTGATATGTTGGTTAAATATATCATCTAATTAATAATTGTAATTATGGATAATAATTATAAAATACATCTATGTATATTTGTGTATAATTCATAATTCATGGAGGTTTTCTTGTACGAGCTTGTTGCTCGAGCAGTTCTTCAACTTACCGTTAGATGGAACAAAAATAATCAATAAAATGCGTAGTTGCGTACGTCAAATCCAAACGTTTACACTATAGTAGGTACCTCATCTGTAGTTCGCACATTTTTGGCGTTCAGTGTACTCCCGGGCATGCTGATCAGCGGACCTCCTGAGAACATAAACTCTACATTACATTTTCAAAAAATAATATTACGTAACAAAAAATACGTACTTTAAAGTTTTCAATTTTATAGTTCACTCGTTTGAGTTTCAACAAAAAATAACCATGAAAATAGATGTAGCAAAATTAATAAATGAAGTCAGCAAACATCCAGAGATTTACAATCCAGATCATAAGGATTTTTCTAATAAAAAAATTGGAAACAACATTTTTAATACCGTCATCAGCAAAGATATGGATGGTATAAATGGTGAGTAACATAATTTATTCTTTAAGTTAAACATATTAGCCAATTATATTATATTATTAATTTATAATTTTAAGGCTCAGGAGTTTATAAATTAGAACTAACAGAATATGTATGTGTTTCTGACTTTAAAATTATTTCTAAAATTGAAATAATTATTTAAGTATTATTTAAATATAACTATTAATAATAGGTGCTTACTCTATTGATATTGTGAAAAAATAAAAATAGATCTTCTATCATGACACTGTTTGAATAATATATACGAAATAATAGATGAAAAACTATGTATTTATCAATTTATCAACATATATCAATTATATGTTTTAAAACATTATAATCCAATTTACTCTCGTTTATACTTAAGTTGTAAGCTATTCCTTTAGTTTTTGTTAATCTAGTTTTATTTTAGAACATTTATTAAAAAATATACAAATGTATCAATTTTTTAACAGATAAAATTATTTAAATTATTTTCAAAATGTAATATTAAATATATTATAATTAACCTATTGAATATTATAATTAATTTAATACCTACGGATATATAATGTCGTTATTGCTGCATCATAATTCTCCAAACTTGTAACTATAAAATAATAGCCTTTTTTAATTACATAATATATTACAATTAAGTATACAACACAAAGTTGCAACAATTATCAATATAATTCTAGTACAATATAATAGTATTTTTAATTCAGTAATTCCGATATTAAAAGATCCACAGGTACATTTAATAAGTTTATAACATTTATGATGGTGTCGAAAAACTATTTTTACTTAATAACTATAATAGATGATTCTGTATTGTTTATAATATAGAATATATATATATATATATATATTGATTTGGTTATATTAATCATTAGGTAAAGTTAATATTTTTAGTAGAAAATAGAGTAATTGTGTTAAAGTAAGTACCGAATACCTAAATTATATACTGCAGGTCCACACAAGTATACAACTATACAGGTGAAGTCTTTTAATATAGTTTTTGGCTTCGAAGAGTAAGAAAATTATTTAAAAAAAAAAATAGAAAAGTCTAACAAATTTGATTTGATAATATTGTTTATTCGTTGCTAACACTAGAAACAACAATAAAGTATTTAAATGATAGGATTTTAGTTGCCAGCTCCCATTTACTTTTTTTTTACTCGCTAGTTACAGAATGGATAACGCCGACGTATTCCATTTTACCTTGAATTGAGTATATTTTAGGCGTGGCCTATGGACTAGGGTCCCGTCTTATAATGTTTGTCCCACTGTACAGAAAATCTTTAAAGTAATTCCGATGTGTCACAGAAATAAAATTCGTTTCCAGGTTCTTTATGATTGCCGTAAATCTCATGTTTCCATGTTTCTGTGAATTCCCTATCCTTAGAGTTACTTCGTATTAGGGTGTATACTAATTTCTCTTTCGAAGTTAAAAAGCTCGATAATTATTATATAAATTGCCTCCCGAAGTTCTCTAAATATTATCGAAAACGAAAAGGGTCTAGTACTACTGTACTAGTTGCCTCCCAGTGGGCAGGTAATAAATGTATAAATAGTTCCTATTGATATATTTTAATTGAACTACATAATTCTAAATATCTAAAAAAAAATATGTCTAACAGTATTATATTATTCTCATTAATTTTATTATAAAGTTTATCTAAGACTTAAAATAAAACCTTGATGTTTACTATAGTAAAATAGAAAAATATCTATACAAGTATACCCATAAAATTAATGTTTATAATTATTATATAATATTATATTAATATTTTTATTTACATATTGTTCAAATGTTGATTGTACATTGTTACAAATTATACATACTATGTACTATTATACATATAACATTTTTTGTTAAACAATTTTCAATAATTGAAAATGAATACTTTACATAAAATAAATACCAATAAAAAAAACTGACCAATTTATAAATAAATTATAATAATGAAAACGAGGGTAGTAAAACCTTGATATTTTAATCAAAGATTTGTATTTTTACTTTTAAAATGTCAATAGCACACTTATATGGATGTTTTCTTACAATTCGTCCAAAATAATTGAAATTTTACATTATAATATTATAAAAATCTATTATTTTTAAAAATAGGTACCATATTTTACACTTGTTATAAAAACTTATATATTCAATAAAAAATATTAATTTAGTTTTTGTATTATTACATTATGTAATGTATTGTTATTACCAGAACTATAAATTAAATGGATTCGTATGTTTTTTTTTTATTTATTTATTTATACGCCTCAACTACATACTATTGTTATTGATGTTTCAACAAATATAAATTACATTAATAATGCATGGATATTATTTTACATGCTGATACATTTTTTTTTTTTTTGTTATTTCAAAGACACAATAATTATAATGTTTGATTAGCATTTGTTTAACATTACTTCTAAGTACTAAATATAATAGGGGAACATGTTTATTATCAACATGGGGCAAGATGGAATAGTTGTATTTCTCCGTAGTCAGTAATTATAATAAATAATAATCATAAGTAATAAAAAAGTTTTGGAAATTAGTTAAATGAAATTACTGATAAGTGATAATTAAAAATTGTATTATTATTAAAAAAGTAACTGATTTTTAACTAAGTTCAGTTATCTTTTTCTCTAGTTAACTTATAATTTTTATAAGTGAAAGAAATAAAAGTAACTTATAACTTTTAACTGAATTTACATAATTCTAGACTAACTTAACTCTACAAATTAACCAAATTAGCCCAGCTTTGCTGATAACTGATCAATATGACATAATATCAATGCTTAAAATTGTTGTTTGTCAATGACTTATTTGATAAAAATTTCTACACTATTTTAAGTTAAAAATAACTAACTATTAATTCTTAGTTAATGAATACACAATATATTTTTACACTGCTCTAATCTAGTTTCGTTTAATATTATCAAAAATATACGAAGTATCCAATTGTGTAGGTTCAATTGAAAATAATTAGTCTATTTAGAAATATAATGAGATGGGATCATGTGGAGTATAGCATGACTATAAATTGGTTTGTAGGGATATACTGATATTTTTCAGTAAAATGTGTTAGTAATTTATTTGCTAAAGTTTAATTCCACGCTGAACATTTCACCACGGCATCCAAATTTTTTTTTATAATCCCACACCAAATTTATTTGTTATTTTAAATTTTACAGATTTTAAGATACTATAGTATGTAAATGGGACACATGACATTTTTTTTTTTATTATAATAATACATTATTAATCCTTTAAAGTAAACAATTTTAAACTTACGAATTTGAACATAAATTTAATACGTAAATTAAAAATTGTATTTTTCAAAAAATGCAACATAATATATAGTACTTATAAGAAGTTAAACAAGTGTCTAATATCAGATAATTAGGTGTCTCGTTTTACCCCAGTTTCCCATATTAAACAACAATTTTTTTTTCATACTTTAATAGATACATGCGTTAATAGATATATGATATAAACTTATAACTATTTGTTTTCTTAAAATAATTTTAAGTACCAAATTTTATATAATAAATATTTTTCTTATTATTAATACATTTTTAGATTTTATAGACAATTTCTTCATTGGACATTGAATAAATATTTATACCTTAGAATGGAGTGAATAGATTCATAGTAATATAGGCAATGGCTTAAAATTAATAAAAATATTTTGAAATTATCATAGTGTATATAAAATATAATAATATATGTACAAGTCTCAAAAATCCACGAATAATGTTTTCGAATAACAAAAAAATAACCAAAAATCATTATTTTTCGTTTAATACATAATTTCGTTCAAATTTAAACTTATAAAAAAAAAATAGTTTCAATGTATTTCATTATTTTTAAATAATTATAAGAACAACTTATGTGGAATTTTTTATTATGTTTTCAAGATTTTTGACCAAGCCTAAACATATTTATAAACACTTGTTAAAAAACTTAAATAGAAATTTAAATTGCTTAAAATTATTCCAAATATTTTAAAAATATTATTGACAATAATAACTTAAGGTATGAATATTAAAAATTTTATGAATTTCATACTACAAACTAATCTGTAAATTTGGGTGATGAATTTTATAAAAATTTGAATATTTAATACTTATGAAAAATATTATTATGATTATGAATTTTTGATATTTATTAATTGGCATATCAACAAATTATAAGAAACCTTTTATCACATTTTTAATCTTTTTTATCAAAAAACAAAAATTGTATCATAAATAAAAAACTAAAAAGTGTCAACAATTGAACACAAAAAAAACAATAAAAACACACATCATTGTAAAATCAATACATTCATCGTTCCAATCAGAATCTAAAAAAAATTAACTGCATATTTTTGCACATTTTAGAGTATTAATAAATCGTTCTAATTTTCATAGCTTTTAGTATGTAGATACATTACTAAATTCACAAACCTGATTATTACAATCTTTATAATATATACTACGTCTATGTTTATTTTAAATATTTTTTAATTTTTTTAATCAATTGATAAAATTTAATTTAATAATAATATACGATAGGTAACAGAGATAATGATTATGTATTACAATACCCAAACCCATGGTTAGAAGAAAAACATACATCGAATGAATTACAATATAATTTTATAGATACAGTATAAGATCATCATCGTCTATTTCTATAAACAAGGGTAGGTACAACCAATTTATGCAGATTTGCACATATGTTTACTAACAATAATTGTTCCATATTTTTTTTTTGTCATTTTTTCAGGGATCACAATTTAAAAATTCCAAGTACACTAATATAAAAATAATAAAAATGGATTATACAGCTAAAGTGTATAGGTACTTACTGCATTTATCACATTTATTATATTTTCATTTATTTTGTATTAACAACGATTAAAAAACATTATTAAAATAATTTACACACTTTAACCATAACAATAATCATAATAGGTAGATATTTATAATATTTACAAAAAGTACATATTTGTAGTTAAGTCTAGAAAAGTCAATAATAAATCTGTATAAAGATTATTAAGCATGCGTTTGTTAGAACTCAATAATCTCGGAAATCATAAAAGCTATCGAAGCCATATTAATGTTCACATATTAAGCTTGGTTTTTAATTAAAATAAAGTTTTTTTCAGTCTATTCATTAATATTTATTTAAAAATTAAACGAGTTTTTTATTTTTTCTTCAATGAATTAATTTTTAGATTTGTTTTAATGAGAATTTATTATTTTATTTCAATAATAAATTAGTCGAATATTATGATGGGATGTATGCAATGTTAACTTTTTTAAGGTGCATATAAAAAAATGACTCTACGTTGAAATGGGTTTTCATTGTTCATAATAAAATTACATAACAAACGAGTTGTCACAAAATTGTAAAACATTATAATGTTTACTAACAAGTCTTCAACATAAGCACACAACTCACAACCCTTGAAAAACAAACGGATACGTCATGTTAGGTATTATAATTATTATAATATTTTTAATGACAATATGTTTATTTTTTAAATTTTGCTTCTTCATATAGTATAAAAAAACTAGTGTTATGCTATTTTTGGCAGAATAAATATTAAATATGCATATAGGTAGGAGGAAAATTTAAAAGAATTTAATGTCAAGCGTCCGCCCGCAAATTGACTGCATTGTAGTTTAATAACAACAGATTGATACTTATAATTCTGATTATATTGAAAACAAAATAATTTGTTTTTGAACAATCGAATAATATTGAAAATGTAATGACATTTAATGGTTTATTATAAATTTCGTTTTCAATAGTATTATTATCTACGGTTGCAGTAACTAGGTAGGTACTTATAACTTATAAACTTAATACTTTATTTAATTTAATTTTTAAACGTATTGAGAACCTTAAATATTAAAATTAATTTGTTTATTTTTCAATAAAACAAAATCAATACAACATTGTAATGACATTTTTTTCTTATTTTTATTTTTTTTTTAGTAATCTAAGTAGTAACTATAGTAGGTATATTTACCTGAATAGATATTTCTATTCTATACACTTAAATACCTACCTGGCTAAAAATTTCGTTTGTGTAATGGATACAAAATAATGAATAAATTTAAATTAATTAAATTAAATTATTGGTTCTTATTTAATAATAATTATACTCGTAGTTGATAATATTATATATGATAATATAATTTTATATTTTATATTTCATTTTCATGAAACATTACTATCTATTAGATTATATACATTAATTATAAAAGTAGATTTGGAAATTATATTCAAATGTATTATTGCACAATTTTATTGTACTAACTATATAGTAAAACTCTATAATTTAAACAATACGATTTAAATCACAGCAATAATTGCATTCGTTATATAACAACCAACAGAATAACTCTTTAATCAATAGGTAATCCTCTCGACTTTACATAGATAGATAGAGATTGTAGAGGAAAAGAAAGGTAGTTTATTTTACTTTTATAAAAAGCATGCTAGATGAGGGAATTAATTTAAATAGGATTTTATTATATTAGTAGGACTTTTCTGTAGACATTATTTAAATTAGATGTTATTGCACATCATTTATTCGGTCAAAAATTCTTTGGACATTAATTAAATAAGATTTCAATTCAATTTGGACATAAATCAGTTCGATAAAAACATTAGATCTTATGGGGTTAGTCGGTTTAAATGAAATATTTTAAATAAATGTGTTTCGAGTTTTTGAATTGTAGCATTGGATCTACTATCCTGAAATCATATTATTCTTATAATATCACTAACTACATAATATGTCTATCAATTAATCGATTTCAAGTGTTATTTTTTAAACTACAAAAGTTAAAAGATGCCCGCAAGTGCTAATTCAAATTTTGACATAATTTTCATATTTAAACTTATATACACTGTATCAATAGAAGTCAAGTATATAGTCAGGATTTTCTCATCGTAAGAGTGAGATAAGAGGGTCACCAAATATTGTTAGTTAACTTAACTGTATTTATATAAACCTCTCAAATGGATGCACAAAATATAAAATATACGTATTTTTCTTAACAAAGTTTTTTTTTCTATTTTGTATGTTACAATATAATAATTTAAGTATGTGACATAACTTCACATATATTGTACTTATTGAATAATATTTAGATTTATGAACATTTTGCATAATAACTAATTAAAAGAGATATAAAAATTAAACGCTTATTGTCTTATAATTTCAGTCTATTTTAGATTCTGAATTGAGCTATGATTGTATTTATTTTACAATGATATGTATTTTTTTTTTTTTGCCTGTCATCACTTTTTTGGCAATAAAAAAGCTTCAATTTTCTACTTTCTACTGTATTATTATAGTGAGAAAAATCTCTATGCATCTACCTATTATTAAACAATATAGAATTTTTTAATGTTATACGAATTATACGTATTATACGTATTATTATATTTCTTATATCAACTTACAAATTGATTACAAATTATATTAAACTCATTATTAAAACTATTTCTGATTTTATTAAGTTTTGATGACAAATTAGTTGCATAACTTGAAGTTTCACTTTTTAGTTCAATTCAATAGAAAAATACGGATGTTTTCTTTACAAATGAGTTTTGATTATAAATTAATAATTGTGTGCAGCAATAAGTACATTTGAAACTTTTGAATAGGTTTCTCCATCGTGATCATCAGATAAAATTTATAATGAACTTATAATGGCAGGGTATAATTGATTCAATACTTCATTAAATCATGACGTTATTTCCATTTCGTATAGCATAATTTTGAAAGTTTTACTTTATATGTATTAGTTATCTATCGAAAATAAAATTTCAATATCTACTTTCTTAGGAGTGTTTAAATAATAATACATATTATCTTAAGCTGCAAGTTGTATACACGATTGTAAATATTTTAAACCTTGATTTGGTTGGATATAACAGTACAATTAGCTACATAATGAAATTAGTATTATCAATGTTCATAACAACCACCATAACAAAGCTTTAATCATACATAATGTACTTCTAATGTTTTGAAAAATATTAGATGACAAATCATTAAAAATGTTTAATATACCTACTATACCTACATCCTATTTTTTTCGTGTTGTAAAAAATGTTAATAAGAACTACACATTTTGTGTAGAATCACATATTAGCGCAATCCCTGGTTAAATCTATTTTTTATAGTAGACTATCATTTGCCATTTGCCATTTGCATAAGTAAAATTATTAACTCGGTTAAACTCTAAAGCTAGGTAATCAATTTCACTAAGCCACAGCAGAGTATGAATATATTATTATGTAAGCTAAATATGTACACGCGCATCGTCTGATACACACATATATAGATGTTTAAATTATGCATTAATATAGGTAGTGTTTGAAAGTTTCATGAAATTTAAAATTGTGAAATGCGTGAAATATTTCAGTATTTGAATACATTTTTTTTAAAATAATTTTTATTTTGACGTAAATTTGTCATTACTTGTTTTCATAATAAATTTTATAATATTAAGGAAAACAATCACTAATGACTCATTACAGTGATAGATTTCTTTGGTATTATACATTTATAAAGGTATTCAAAATTTTTTTTAATAACGTATTGACCATCAATAACAATGTAATAAATAGGAATCGGGTTTTATTGTTGCACTTGAATGTTCTTTAATAATAGCTGTAGAATAATCTGAGTAAGATATAAATTTGTTTTAAAACATAGCGGATTGAAATACAAACATTTTAATTGCATATTTTGCATTTTTTTAAGCAAAAATTTGACAAATTTTTGCAATTTAATTGTTTGTTTACAGCATATTTACACGTTTTTAAGTTTTTATTAAATAAATTTATTTTAAAGTTTAACATTATTTTTTTTTTTACTATCATGCGTCGGTCAATATACCTATAAATCATATAATGAGTCATCGCGTCATCGGACAGGGCAACTAGGAAAATACCTAATTGTTCCTGCGTTACTGAAGAACAGGGGTTCAGGGGTCCATTCCCCTCGATATATTTTAAAAATAGACAAATTTTATTTGTGAATATTGTTTATTTATTGTATTATAAATTATTTTATATTTTCATTAGAGTAATAATATCAAGAATAAAGAGTTTTTATATTTTAGACTTAAAAATGTTGAATGTCTAGTATCTATATTTAAAAAACATGTTGGACCCCCATCCGAATTTTTTTTTCAGTTACGCCCTTGGCTTTATTTATTTGTAAATTAATACTATCGTTCATCATAAATCGTTTTGAGTATGTAAAAGGAAAAATAAGGAAAATAAATCGACCACTAATATAGTAATACCAATGTCAACCACGGCACTCATTTTATTAACATCAATGATTATACCTAGAACTTATGGACTATATTACTACTAATTGATAAAAATCATCATTAATATTTATATTAAAAAAAATTCAATGTTTTATGTTTTTGTGTCAAATTAAATATTTCATACTTCAAACACTAAATTATACTATATATAGTATTAATTATACACTAAAATATAAGTACCAACACTACCGACCTATTATATATTATATGTCATGCATAGTAATTAAATAAATATTTCTATACTTTATATATATATATATAAAATCGAAATCCTCTACATCGTTCTCACCATAAATTCCACTGATGGAAATCAATGAATGGAAATTATTTACTTCCTAAATATATTTTAACATATATTGGAATACTCCTTAGGTAAGTTATTAATTTTTATGGAAAATACGTAATTCTCAAAAATTGAAAGCCAAATTTGTTTTATATAGATTTAGAGTTTGCATATCAATTAGAATTGTTTTGAAACTGTGAAACAGTTTAAAACTCTATACTCTGTTCAGTGAGAAAACGCGTCGTGGATCGACGAAAATCGGGTTTTCCGCGCATTCCCGCGTGACACACTACCATAGAGAAACCAATTTCGATGTCAAGGTGACGAGGAAGGATGCAGAAAATCGACATGTCTGACATATGGAATTACTTTTGTTGTATTTAATATTCAAATTTTTATTTTCTTTAATTTATAGACGCTTACGCTACATGTATAATTGTAATATATATATATATATATATAATGTAAACTTTAATATAAATTTTTTTGAAAAATGTAAAATAGCCAATTTGTAAATATGATTTTTACAAACATTTTAATGGTGAAAATATCTCTTAAAGTGCAATCGTTTATTTTCTACAATTTTTTCAAATTTTCAGAAATTTTTAGAAAAATAAATCGATAATAGTCATTATAAATAATTATCTGTAACAACTAAATAGTTTATTTTATTACGATAAAGGAAAAAAAAATTTAAATTTCCAAAAACTTCAAAAAATTGTGGAGAATAAACGATTATACTTTAAAAATATTTTTACCATCAAAATTTTTCTAAAAATCATATTTACAAATTGGCTCTTTTATATTTTTCAAAAAAAATATTTATCAAATTTTAAATTTTTTTATTTTCATTATTGAAAAATCAAAATATTTTTTTTATTATACATATAACGCAAGCCACTATAAATTAAACAAAAAAAATTGATTATTGAATACAACAAAAATTATTTCATATGTCAAATCTTCGTAAGACACTGTATAATATAAGACAAATGATTTATTTCTTTTTTTAATTATTTCAAAAATAAAATATAGGTAAATCAGTTTTATAGTTAATAATATTATTTTTATATTTTGGAGTACAATTTTATAAATATTTTTATATTAAATACATTATTGGTAAAATTAATTTAATGAGAAATTCGAGATTGTTTTTTTTTTTTTACCAAGTCCATAATCCGTGGGGATCGTTATTTCATTATCACTATTATATTCCCCAGTGCAGTATCTAAGGTCTACCCTGGAGGAAATTCCCCTCGGTTAGGAACCACTGGTATAGATATATTTTATGACATACTTTGAGTTTTGTACTTTAGTTTTATGAACTAAAATGTATTTGAAAAGAAATAAAAATAAACACTTTTTTTACTAAGAAAAAAAATGAAAGTTATTTCTATATACTTTCACAGACAAGTACAACTTTAAGAAACTTTTAAATGATTTTCCATCTTTGAAATTCTCCGAAATCTCTTTTAAACGGGGAATCTGAATAAAGTACCTACCTATTTGCTTTAATCTTTTTAACATAGTACGAATATTACAAACTATAAAGTGTAATATTCACAACAATTGAACAATTGTTGAAAAAGACGTGTCACATTATACGTGCAGACTGCATTCTGCAATAGTATACATTTAATGCCGTTATTTGCATGTTTTTTTGTGTGTTACTTGAAGTAATAACTTACTTCTTGTTATAATTAAGAACTTGTCAGTTTTTAGGACAATCTTATTAACATTTCAAACAACGTGTTTTTTTCGTTACTTCGTATAACAGTTTATAGTTTTTAGGAAATTATAATAAAAGATTATAAAAAAGACTGTTATTTCCATTATCGGTTAACGGTGAATATTACCTGCTTTTAATTTTAATTGTTAAATTTCAACACAGAAATATACTTACTTTTAATAAAAAGAATAACAATTAATTTAATAGGTATATTGATAAAAAAATAAAATATTAATAATTGTATCGCATATTTTTGAATTTTTACTAACTTGGCACTAATTTCTAATTCAAACAGTACCTTTTTTTCCGATTGTGTAAATTTTCTAAGATAATCATACAGACAGTTTCTGTATGTATATTATATGATATAGGTAAAATGTAGGAATATTATAATTTATAATACTTTTCCGTCACAACAAGGTCGAGAAAAAATAGTTGTCAAAGGATATTTAATGGCAAAAGATAAAAATATAGAAATTGTAAAAAAAACTATTTCAATGCAAAGAATGTGCGTCTACAATTTTAATTAATGAAAGACAGAATTTAAGGATAGACAAAGAACATAATCATGTTCCAGAAGCAAGTCGAGCTGGTGTTTCTATTGAAAATTCTATATTAAAAAGGAAATAATAAATTTAACTATTTATTTTTGATGATTTATATAATTTATTTTTCAGTAAATTCATTTTTTTTTTTAATTAGTTATTAGTATAAGTTTAACTTACCAATTTTAAAATACAGCAAGATCTACAACAAATAAAAACGTCACAAATTATTCAATCTACACAGTCTGACGTTTCGGAGAATATAAGAACTTATCTTTCCTGTTTTGATGCAGAAATTAAAAGTGACACGTTACATTACTAACTTATATACTATTGTCGGTATTTTAGTTGTCGGTCGACTGTTCTGTCAATTGAATGGTTATCGATCGATTGACCTAGAACTTAAATTAATACAACATTTGGACACATTTAGTAAAAAAATAACACGTTATTACTCAAATTTCGTATCATTCCCTATTTTGACTATTTATCTCTTCTTCAGCCTTCCTCTCTCTCTTTTTTTCTAGATTTATTTCCATAGCTACTCTTACTGGCTCCTATTAGAGAGGTAATGACACCCTGATAACATGACCAAACGATCTCAATCTATCCTCTCTTATTCTGTATACGATTTCCTACACTACCCTTAAAGAATCATTTCTTATTCTATCTATCCTAGTAGTGGCGTACAGGTATAGGAATTAGTTTCACTATGACCAATTTATCACCAGTCAAGTATAGCACTCACATAGTCATAACTAGAAATTGTTTAGAGAGCTGGGTGGTTATAATTATGCCATAAACAATAATACAAATAGATTTTGTACCATTTTATTTTATGAATATTTACTAGGAGTGTCCGTGGGCAAAATTGGAGAGGAGCGATAGGTAGCAAGTCAATCAAATTGCTATATATTTTTTTATTATAATAGTAATTCATTATACAGTATAATTACTATAGTTAGGTTTGACGACCTATGTTACCATCTCGTCGATCTCTTCTAGGCATAATATTATAATACTATGATTATATTTATTATATTTATGTTTATCTTATTTTACTCACTACACTCGAGATATTAATAAATTATATACTAATTGATATTTACAATCGTACTCAAAGTAGCTGGTGTGCGAGGTAAACGAGTACAACAGTAAATAAACATCCATTTCTAAAAATTTGAACGCACCATAGACATATATAAACTTAACTCTTAAGCATTGGTGGTTATTATTTAACATACTAGCAAGTATATAATTTAAATTCTAATTTTCATAATTCATATAGATTATTAAAAAATTAAAAAACTTGGGTAAAAAAGTACGTAAAAGTACTAAAAGTACTCAAAGTACGTACGGGCTACGGAATACATAATATGGTATATATATATAAAAAAAAAATATGCATGCAATGTTTTAATTTGAAAATGAAATTTCTCTATAGGCCCTGGGCCAGGGGATCTACCTTATATACTCCATTACTTTCTAGTTACTTTAGTATTTTACACATCCACCTTGTAATTCTTGTATCTACTAAATTCACACTCTATTCTATTGTATTATTCACCTACTACCCAACATTCCGATCTATACAACATGACTAGCTTCACAACTGCTTTATTTTAACCTTCCTTTTATCTCAACGAAATTACTCTTATTGTCACACAAAATAAATAAAATTGCATATTTTTATATTTTAGAATTTAAACAGAGCAAAAGAATGTACCTATTGTTTTTACAATGATAAATGTCTTTTTTCTGTCTGTCATCATCTTTTAGGACAGTAAAAATGCTCCGATTATCTATTTCAGTATCTTTTCTGATAGGAAATTTAATTAAGTTTAATCTTTCTAGGGTCAAAATTCAGAAATTTGCAATAATTTTCAAATGCGTGGGGAAAAACAAAAAAAAATTAAGGAAAAATAAGATTTACGATAAAGTTTTATAAATATTAAACAGTTACCATTGATTTGATTACAAATTATAATACTAATAGTAGTTATTATTATTTATTTTTTATATATCAATGGTTACCATTAGTTACAAAAATAAAAAACCGAAAATTTTCATTGTGAATCTTATTCATTATAAAACTTAACTACAGGATACACATTGACATCTTTAAAACAAGTATGAGCTAACCTTCCAGAATAATTATTTTTGATAATATGAAAATTAAATATTTTTAGCTAAAATTAATTAACATTGTTATAAAGTATGCTAGGCTGATACATTGTATCTACTCTGAATTGTTTTTCATACACTACCTATGATTTAATATTGAATTCAAATTTAACACATCTATTACAATAATGCACTCCACAAATTACTGAACAGCAAAATGATACCCACTTATCCAACTTTTTAGAATTTTTAAGTGAAAGTTTTTGTACATTTTGGAATTTTTAGAGAATATTTTTTAAACTTTTAATGCTAAAAATGTTATTGCGTATGGTAAAATACTAAACTATGTAATATATATAAAAAGTCTCCATGTTAATATATTTCAATTCCGACAAAATAACTAAAAACGTTATATTATACTTTGTTTAAATGTCTTCAAAATTTAAATTTCAATACCAAAAACAATTGTGCTTTTATATTTTTTTTTTAATTTTTGTATTTTAGTAAGAAATTGAGTGTGATTTACAATAATATATTTGAGGTAATCTAATAAAGACTATTAATGTTTTTTTACTTAAACTGTAATTAATTGAAAAACAAATCTAAAAAACCATAGAAAAATGATCAAAGTTACCCTATTTTATAGTATTCAATTTTCATAAATTTTGGTCAACTATAAATTTTTTTTATCAATATTTATAGAATAAAAATTAATTACAATTGACAATTTCGAATTATTATAAATTGCTCAGATAATCGGATATAACATTTTGATAATTTTGCCAGATATAGGAAATGCTAGGTATTACAAATATTTAGTGAACATTTTAAGCATCTACGTTTATAGATACAGAAATTATTACTTTTGAACTCCAAAGTATTTACTAGATTTACTTTTCTATCAGAAAAGATATTGTAGCTGAATCATTTTTACTGCTCCAAAAACTAATGACAGATATACTAAAAAATAATAACAATAATTAATCAAATATATAGGTACGTCATTGTAAAATCAATACATTCATTGTTCCGTCAAAATATAAAATTATCAATTTAATACAATTTAATTTAGAGTAGATATTATCTATTTAGTTTTATTTGTAAAACAAAAGTCCTTCGGCACTAACCGACATTTAATTAATATGTAGGTATATTATAGTATATGTATAACTTCAATTATCAATTATTGTTAGCAATTTGTATTCGTTTATAATTTAACCTTTGTGGTACTAATTATTTTGTTAAATTTATTTATTTAAAAATTTTAATGCTATTTATAATGGTTTAATCGAATAGTATTATGTACCAGGTACATTGTACCTATCTATATAATTTTGATTTAATATATTTATTATGACTCATAAGAAGAAATAAGTTAGAAATAAAATTTATGATATTCAGCATATTTTGCTCAAACTTGGGGATAATTTAAGTCAGTGGTAGAGAAATAATTTGATTGTTTAAGTATTGTAATGTAATTGAAGTAATAAATTAATAATGAACAATTTTTTTTCCTATATTATATTTTGTGTATGGATTCATAATTTTGAAAATAATAATATATTTATATAATATGTATTGACTTAAAATAGGTATACCTGCCTAATTTAAAGATAGTAGCTTGAAAGTTCATAAAAATATGCTGATAGATAACAAATATAAGGAGGAATTATATACAAAAGAATGAATGTTTGTGATGGTTTCAAAAGTTCAAAACACTTTGCATATATACATAATATTATATAATATGAGTAATGTTCATTTACAGGCGAAATTCTGCAGCGCAAGTGGGACCAAATATTAAACAAATATGCTGATTTCATTAGAAAACTGAGCAACGACGATTCGTCTGAAAGGGTTTTGGAACAATTCATGAAATGGCCGTGGACGAAGCCCATGCGTATCTTTAAACCATATGTTCGCAAACAATTGTAAGTATTACAATAGATGCCTATATTATATAAACCTAATTTATCCAATAGTAAAACTCATAAATTATTATAACAATAACAATAAATTAAAATGAAAATAATAATAATAAAAATAACAATAATAAATAATAATAACAATAATTAATTTTTGTTTTTTTATAACAATCAATATACAAAATGCGAATGTATAGATTACTTGTTGTTTGTCTCGTATGCTGTTTTAATTTTTCCAATAACGGACGCTCGAAGCCACAGTTTTAATATATTCTTTAAACGTTTAAAATTGAATTTCTGTTGATTTTATAGATACCTACTTAAATTTTATTAGTCTGCAAAAATAATATTAAGAATAAATTAAAATTATCGATGGGAACTCGCTGAAGTAACGGTATTAAATCTATTCTCATAAATTGAGTAAACCAAAAAGTTTATTGAAACAAAATCCTGACACGAATTCAGAATATCGAAAACATACAATATAGTGCTTTGTAGGTACCAATATTATATTTTATAAAATTTTTACCGGAAAAATGTTCTCAGAAGAGTGGATCAGACTGTCTGCAGAGGGAATTATGTATATTTTTTAATCAACGTTTATTTTATTAGCAACTAATTTGGGAGCGAATAATTACTTGCACTTTGTGCAATTTAAATTTTACTTTACATTTTTGATAAGAAACAAAAAAATTAAATAACTTTAAAATAAACCGATATTTATGAACATTTTTATTGGGATTTTATCCACAAACTCGGTTACATTAAAATGCAATTATTTGTCAAAAAATTAATTTTTATTATAGATATCATATAATATGATAGTATAATTTATATGTTTCTTTTATCTTCCTTGTGACTTTATGGGAAATTCTGTTTCATATCGATTGATCAAAAAAACCATTTAAATCGTTAACACAACGAGCATTAATTAGACGGTCCAAAGTGCATGCAAAAAATATATTTAAAAATAAAAATTAAAAATAAATTACAATAATAATAACTATCAAGTGCAATTCTACGCGTATAAATGTTTAATACACCTAATTATCAGGGTTCGGAATTCATAGCTACTTCGGTACATATCTGTATATTAGAAGTACTTTTAGAACACTATAGCAGACCAATAAATAATTAATACCTATTATAGATAAAAATAGGACATTTTAATTTGTATATTTTAGAATATTTTAGATATTTTAAAGATTTTGCTACTTTAAGTAGTTTCCTAAAGCCTTTAAGAATATAAAATACTTGTTTAAGTATATCTTAATTTTTTTCGTATTTACTCGTGTTATTCGTTGAGAAATTATTATTGTTTAAAATGGAATAGTTAACGTTTTTATTTACGGTTTAAAAAATTTATTACACAGTCCGAAAATAAGTAGGTATATAGTTTAATTTATTTATAGCAAAAATGACTTTTCAAACTGTTAATTTGATTTATTTTTTAATTAATTATTTTATAATTTTTTTAAAGAAGATTATGTGGTATTATGGCCACCAGTTTTTTAGGAAATGAAAATTTTTTCTATTGATTTATATCCAACAGTCGTTTTACTTGAATATACTTTGATTTATATTTCCTAATCTAAGAGTTGTAATTCTTGTAAAATGTTTTAATATTAATTAAAAATGAATTTGTTTTAAATAATTCATTACAATAATAATGTTCAAATCGTTTTTTTACAGCCAAATACCGGAATTTCAATCCGCGACACAATTGATATCCGACATGGACACGAACATACCGCACATCCCGATGTCGGCTTTACAGCCTTTGCAAACAATACCCATTATAAACGTAACATCTGACGACGACGCGACATCCAGCTCCGAATTTCCGTTCCCGATGCCCATCGAACAGGGACCGGAACTGCAGGATGATGTTCTCGCCGGACAAGAGCCGGTAGTTCGATACTTACATACGCTGCCAACGCCGACAACCTACGAAGGGCTTTCGAACGCAATCGAGACACCAGCCACTCCAAGATCCACAGACTCCCAACTCACGCACCCAATACCGGAGCCCAGTCTCGAGATCCCGCAAGCGAGTACTATCGAAATCATGGAGATCCCAATCACGTCTAATGTTGGATTTATGGGTCCAGAGTTCATACGGGCAATTCCAGCTTCACGACTGCCGCAGTTCTTGGAAAACTTGAACTCCATCAGGTCACCGTCGTCGTCGCCACACAGTTCTACAGACGAGCATAATGGTTACAACCAGTTTGGGAGGAATATCACCACCGCCATGATCCAAGACATTCGAAGGATGATAACTCTCGGCCAGTTTCCCAATGACTTCCCGAGGTCCAATGACGATGAAGACGACGACGACGACGACGACGACGACGACGATGACGATGATGAAGACGATGACGATGACGCGGAAGATGACGAGATAGCGACAGACGAGGAGGTGGTATCAACGGAAGACGATGGACCGTCCAGTGCCAAGAAGAGACGACTACAGGAGCAGTCCAGCGAAGACAGCGACAAAAGTGATAAAGGCTGCACACTTAACACAAAAGCTGACAGCGATACAAGCCGCACAGATGACGAAGACGACCGTCAGGCGGACGTTCTACCTGATCTACCACAGCCCAAACCAGCGGTCAAGAGAGGACCTTCGGATTTTAGTGCTCAGGAGCATATATTTCTTGCCTGGGCCAAGACGATGAGCACATTTACGGCTAAACGACAGGCCACAATTAAGATGCAAATCAACAAAATCATGTCCGAGGCCGAATTCGAAGATTTGGACGATGAGTTTTTTGCAGGTTATTTTATTAATGTTTATATATATATATATATATACACAAGTTGATAACCTACCTACCTTTTAACACTTAGCTTCAATACTTTTTGGTAAATGTATGTGTTTTTAAAAAGACTTATTTTTACACAATTCGAAGTTATTGCAAAACAAAATGTTTGAAAAAAGGATATATTTTTACTAGTTTTTACTGTTATACGATTTTACTTTTTAAAATGAAAGCATACCTACATTTGATTGGAAATTAGAAATTTAATTTACCATTTAGATGGTATTTAAGAGCCAAATAGGTTATAGCCGCATGCTTGCTTACGAATAGCGGAAAGTTTCAAGTTCATATGATTAATATTATTTTTAATTTAAAACGTAATAACTAAATATTGTCAAAATTAGAACTTCAAATATTGATAAAAAAAAAAATTCTGAAAATGCTTGTAGATTTCTGTAAGACTCACTAATGAAGAATCTTGTATTAAATATTCAAGCCTTAGTTGGTAAAATTACATATATATGAATTTTACAATATTTAAATTTTTTTGTTATTTTGATACATTTTGTAAAAATGTGGACTTCATCGTCACGACAATAATTTTCATATAATTTTAACATTAAGGAAATCTTACAACTATCAAATTACCAAACTTGTGTATTAGTTAAATTACTCTTTTAATACCTACTTAGTTTATGATCTCTAACATTTAGTTTGAAATATTTTTTCAGCCAACAAAAAGCCCCGTCGGCCTATTTACACTTCGCGATATTGAATAAAAATTGTTCATTTATTCCGGTCAGAGGTGGAGGATTTGGATGTATTTCTACGGAACATTCTCCAACGATATTCCGTCATCGAAAATTTCAGCACAAGCACTCCGAAATTTTCGTTAAGATTAAATATTATTATGAGGTTTACGCATTAAAAAAATATTTTATTTAATTTTTTTATCAATCGCGTTATGATATTATTTACTATAGCAATATATACCTAATAAAAATATATATACCATATATAATAAATGTATAAATTAACATTAAATAATTATGCATTTGAATTAAGTGGAATATCATGCGTTAGAACCAGTGCAGCAACTAGAATTTTTTCGCCCTACGACAAAGGGTAATTAGCCATCCAAATACCTATCCAACATCATTACCTCACTTGTAATTTTGTTAAATTTTGACAGTTAATAAATTTGTTATTTAAATATCAAATAAAAAAGCCATTCACTTTGTTCAAGATTCAATCCAATTAGTTTATAAAATAATTATTATTTTAACAAAACTTCAAAAAAAGAAACCATTCCTAGTTGGGTAGTTATGTATCTGTTACATAATTTAACAGAATATGCACCTATATATTATAATAATGGTGCATTTTTCTGATTATTAGTCATAACCAGTTACATCTGATAAAGTATTTTATACATTTTGTTCAATGAATATAGGTAGGAAGCATAAAATATCTGTTATAATAATTAAAAAAATTTAATTTTCCAAGTTTTACACTAGAAGACAAATCTTGAATAATTTCTTTTAGATACTTTTCCTTAAGTTCATCCATATTGTAAATTAAAGATATATCTGAAAGTCGATTTTGACCACAAGAGAATCTAAAATAATTTTTTTATAATTTTTGATTATGTAAAATAACACTTGGCTGTCATTGTGGTGACTGGACAAGTAAAAAATATTATTATACAACCTATTACCATTTTAAATTAACTTATTACAATAAAATTTTAAATAAAAAAATAAAATTCATCAAGTGTACATAATATAATATAATAATAATTAATGCTATGTAAATTATATAAGTTATAATTTTTTGAGCATATCCCAATGCATTGTCAGATGGATATTGCCACCTGATAAATGTATATCCATATAATACTGTTGTACTGTGCTTACAAAATATACTATTGTTTTAACCATTTTAAGCTTATATGATGACAGTACAAAAATATTCAGTTATATACACAAATTATCAAATAATTAATAATTATAATAATCTATCTTTAATGTCTACGAGTATAATAATTTATATACAATTGAACTATGTGTTAGCAAATATACATGTTGAATATTAACATTGCAGTTGTTAAAACTTAAGTGCGTTTTGTGCATGATGTTTGAAATTATTAATTTTTTAGATTGATACTTTTTAAATTACAATTTTTATTAATAATAATTAATGATTAAATAAAAAATATGTAACTGGGATGTAAATCTATTACTCAGCATAATATACTTATAATCACACTTGTTTTTATTGCCTATTTAATTATATTCATGAAATTAAATGCCAATGGGTTGGGGAAGGGTGTATGATATGTTAGTAAACATTTTAACTTAAATATTTAAAAATATGTTGATTATAAAAATACCGGAAATTTATTACATTAGTCTGCGTATCAAATGTCAATGCAAAAATTATATTTTTAATAATTTCAAATAATTAAAAACAAATA
Source organism: Pentalonia nigronervosa (assembly GCA_014851325.1). NCBI lineage: Eukaryota > Metazoa > Arthropoda > Insecta > Hemiptera > Aphididae > Pentalonia > Pentalonia nigronervosa. Next base: position 15,979 of record JACXSJ010002155.1, on the reverse strand, counting down.
ATAACCTTTCTTTAACTATCAACAGAAGCAAGTTTGCACATTACTGATTTTATAATGACACACTAGACATTTAAATCCCGAAAAGTAATTAAAAAACTACACTAAAAGGTTAGGTTCAGATTTAAAAATAGAATTACAATAAAATTTGTTCAAAAAATGTATTGACTACTATATTTTATAATTGAAAATCATAACAAAAATAAAAACCTCATATAGATATTACATAGAATTGTCAACGTTTGAGAACATTAATGAATGTATCTCGGGGAATTTCAATGTTTCCAACCATTTTCATTTTTTTTTTAGAATCCGACTGTTGTTTTAAAAGTTTCATTTTTCTTGTAATATCACCACCACGTTTTCCACACTATAAAATAAATCAACAAATTGTTATAAAACATTTTTATCATTAGTTATTAATATTAATGAAAAGTGTCAAAAAACAGTAGTTACATTAGATAGCCATTTAAATTTAATTAGAATAACAACATTTTGTTTAGAAATATAATATATTAATATGTAGTTAGATAATATGTAATATATCAGTATTGTATTAAAATATAAGATCAACAAAGTATAAGCCAATAAATATTGTTTTAATGTGTGCAATAAACCAATGTTATTAAATTTAATATTGATATTTCAAATATTTAATTATTAAATGATGAATTTTGAATAAAACTCTTTTAAGACACTTTTTAAGGGGCCAGCTTAAAAGAGCGCCTTAATCAGGAATGCAAGTATATTATAAACAACCAGTATAGAAAATGTCTAGGGACCTGACCGAAAAAAGCATCTTAACAAATTTTATTGTAATTTAATAGAATCATTTGTTTTTATAAATAAAAACTATTACTTATTATAATTTGTATTGAAATAATTATCAAAGTACAAATATAATTGTGCACTTACAAGTTTTGCAGTTACATCTTTGCGATAAGCTTTTAATGTTTCTCTTGCAATTATTTTTCCTTTAACTGAAGCTTGAATTGCAATCTATACAATTTCAATTTTCAATTAGCAGATAGAAATATCAATGATAAATCAGTAATTAAAATACTACCTGAAACATTTGTCTTGGAATCATATCTACTAATTTCAATACCATTTTACGCCCAAGACTCACAGCTTTACTTGAATGAACTATAGTTCCAAGTTCTTCAATAACATTTCCATTAAGCAAAATATTCAACTAAAATAAAGATTAAATATTTTGTTATTAAAAAGTGTTGAATATATTCAGTATTGTGTTTAAAATACTACTCATCATAAAATATTTTTGTAAATGTATTTAACTATAATTAAAAATAAGTTTAAAAAAGTATTTAAGACAATTTTATTTTATTTATTTTTTATTAATTAGTAAATTATATAATTATTTAGATGCAGTTATTTTAAATATCAGTAAAGATTTGTTTGAAGGTTTTGACAGTTTAATTTAAATTATTTACAAAATGGTTATTAAAAAAAATTATTGAAAGCTTATAGTAGTACTATATGGAAACCTGTTTGTTATGATATTATCTTATAATTTATTATTTTATTTACTATTAATGGATAAAATGTTATTGATTAAGTTTCACAATTAAAATAAAATATTAGTTTACAATATTGTAACTAATAAATGTCCATACTTTTTTCAGTAAGACTCATTAACATAAGTTGAGGATCATCATACACTAGTTCACTAGGTTAAACTTTAAAAAATGTATTAATTTTTATAATTATAAATATAAATTTAAATCTTTATTTGTAAAGAAACACATTTTCATCAATAATAATAAATATTTTAGCAAGATGCCAATGCATTAATATATTTAAATTTAAAATAATTATCTAGATGAATATATTTTACTGATGAAAGTTTTATTATTTAAGATAAATTTAAATTATTATATATTATTATATCCATTGTATCATATTGAAAAACATTGTTCAAAATTAACATCAGTTATATACTATTCTAAAATATAAGACATTGGTAGTGATTGTTTATTTTAAGAACAATTCAAAATATTTTAAATTGAATAAAAAAAAAGTATTTAAAAATATACATTCAATATAGTAAAATGTAAAATAGTATTTAAAAATATATACTCAAATATTTTATGATAGATAGTATTGAAAACTATCTTTAGAACTGTACAACACTGAATACATGATTATTATTTATGTATATTATAACATTGAAATTTATAATATTATGTTTGTAATTTATTATACTTTTATTAGATTTGAGAGTTCATATCCATGATCTTCATAACTAAAACTTCCAAAACCAGATGTAATTGATTTAAGTGTATCATGAAAATCTATGATAATCTCATTTAATGGGAAATAGCACTGTATCATTATTCTAGTATTGTCAATATTAGTTGATGATTTTTGTACACCTCTTTTCTCCATGCATAATGACAAAACACTTCCCAAATATTCATCTGTTGTTTAAATTGTATTATTAATATGGCATGTATTAATTTATTATAAAGTTTATTTTTACCAGGAGTTATGATGGTGCCAAGAATAAATGGTTCATAAAGTGCTACAGTGAAGATTGGATCAGGGAAATCCATTGGGTTAGAAAAACAAAATTCATCACTACCATACTTTTCAATTAATTTTTTTGATGTCACTTTAGCTGAAATATTTTACATATCAAAAAGTTAATCAAATTTTTCAAAGTTTAGAAAAAACAAACCTTTATATGTTACACTAGGTGCTGTCATAATAGCTTGAGCATTATATTCCTGTTCCAATCTCTGATTAAATACATCTAAATGTAGTAGGCCAAGGAAACCTAATCTCCAACCAAGACCTAATGCTGGACTGGTATAAATAAATATATTATATAAAGTAAAATAACTGTTTATTTTTTTAAATTTGTTTATACCTTGACTCGGTTGTAATACTAACAGCCGAATCATTGAGTGTTAATCGCTCTAAAGCACTTTTTATTTCCATGTGCAATGATTGATCCAAAGGGTATAACCCAGCAAACACCATTGGTTGAGCAGGTTTAAACCCAGGAAATGGTTCAACTGGTTCATCTTTCAAATGTATAGTATCTCCAATATGAGCTTCTTTTGCTGATCTTATATTACATGTAAGAAATCCGACTTGACCACCTACTCTATAAAGTTCAAAATGTTAATTTTAAATATATTTTATAAAAATTATATCCATACAATGTTCCAGTATTAAATTCTGTTGGTCGTAGTATTCCAACATTTTTCACTGTATATGTAGTTTGAGAGTACACAGTTGTTATTATATCACCTTCTTTAACACATCCATCTTGAACATAAATTAGTACTACAGCCCCACGATACTTATCAAACCAACTATCAAAAATTAAAGCTTTTAATGGTGCTTGACGATTAGCAACTGGAGGTGGTAATCGTGTGACAATAGATTCTAATAAATCTTCTACGCCTGTCCCTTGCTTGGCTGATATCTATGTACATTTTGTAATTAAAAAATAATTTTATTATAATAATTTATTGATATAAACTATACTCTTAAAACGGTTTCTGGCACAATGTCAAATAAGCAATGCAATTGTTCTTCTACTTTTTCTGGATTGGCATTTTTTAAATCAACTTTATTTAATACAGGTACAACAATTAGATTTTGGCAAAAGGCCAAGTAAAAATTAGCCACGGTCTGCGCTTGAACACCTTGATTAGCATCCACTAAAAGTATAACACCTTGACATGCTGATAACGATCTAGAAACTTCATTGGAAAAATCGACGTGGCCTGGAGTATCGATTAAGTTTAACAGGTATAATTGGTCATCTACTCTGCTTTTATAAAACAATGAAGCAGTTTGAGCTTTCACTGTTATACCTCTTTCTTTTTCTACTTGTAACCTGCAATAAACATACAAGCTCTAACAAAAATTTAAAAAAAAAAAATGTAAATCAACAACTAATGACCTAATAGCCGATGTTTTTATGCTCAATAAAAAAAAAAAAAAAAACCATACAATTAATCAATGAAATTTTATACAAAAGTCAAGAAGATAAATTTATTTTATGTTTTGTTCACATTATAATAAATTAGTTCTAAGAATCTTGATTCGATTACAAATTATACATACAATTATTATACCTATTAATGGTTTGTACATAAAATATTACTTAACTTACCTACATTTTTTAAATTAATTATTCAAGATAAAAATAATATTACTCAAAAAAATAAGTAGTGATAATTCTTAAATATTTATTACTTAATTGACAAAAAGTATTTTTTAGCAAATATATTAAATGATTTTTGAATGATAAAAAAATGGTCATTATCAATATAACTCAAAGCATAAGCTTAAAAAAAAAGTTTCTACCTAATGATCCAGAAATTTAATTATTGATATTATTAAATTATTTAGGTATATCCATTAAATATTTTAATCGTTTTTTTCTGAATATAATCAATAATACACTACATTTACGCCTTCTTCGATATAAGTTTCAATACAAACATAATTTAATGTTTTCATAAATAATAATTATTTTTACCTGTCTAGCACTTGTGCTTTGCCTTCCTCAATGCAGATGGTATTTGTTAATTCCAATAGCCGATCAGCCAACGTACTCTTACCATGATCTACATGGGCTATGATGCTAAAATTGCGAATATTTTCACTTGGTATATTCTGATACTTAAGTGGCACTTCTGTTTTTCCTTCAGTGTTCACCGAATAACGACGATAATTAGTGAACACAGACAATGACCTACTCTTGTATTCATTCAAAATGCTCGGTCCATAATATGGTCTTAACACTCTAAATATCATTTTCATATTCCTAAAAACGAATTGTCTACCCGACACGGGAGAACAAAACGGCACAAGTTGCTAGTAAGTGTATAATTACTAATAACTAATAAATAAATAACTACAATTATTTATATTTAATGTGATTAATATTAGTTTTTAACTCGGGATTTCGGCAGTTAACATTATTTTACCGACATGATTGTGATGATAGCTGCCGTACCATTCGCCGCTTATCACTTTCTGATAAGGCGGCAAATTGCCCATTCGTTTCGCGGTTTTCAACCAAGTAGAGTGAAGTAGATAATATAATCGATGTAACCATAGAGTAATTATTATTATTATTACTCTTTGGATGTAACCGCGATTCGCATGAAAGTGATAGATAGCCAAATTGGTGCCGTGCATGAAAGTTTACAGATGGAAATATCGAATCTATATGATCGATATCTATAGTTATCATTTCTGTAAAACTTAATTACTGTGCTACTGTAGTTATAGGTCCTGATTACATATTTATATTACAAAAATTACAATTGCTTATACCTAATGAGGTATAAAAATACACCCGAATAATGTATAGAGCCGGTCTTAGTATTATGAAACTATAATTTTTTTAATATTATTAAAAATATTTTTTTTAAAACGAATAATATTACGCAAAAAAAAAAAATCGTAGGTTACATAATAACTAATAAATAATGCCATTGCAGCAACTGAAATCGTTACAATTTATCATTTTTATAACGACACATGTGCCTATTTGTAGACATGTATATTATATAGGTTAGTGACACTTGGTGTTACAATCATTAATTGTCCATATACTTGACATTTTGACCAAATATTTAAATTAGCATTATCTATCCGTGATATAATTTTAAAAATATTTTAAGATTGACTCTTTTTGAGCTATTTATAGGCTTTGAAATTTGAATTTATTTTAATTTTTTTTTTTTTAAATATTGTTGTGTCTCCAGCGTACAGACGACCTTATGATGAATTAGGACTTGGATGTTTGAGATAAATAATTATTAAACTGATATAATGTTCAATGTGTTTTTATTTTAAATGCGACATAAAATTTCTACTGGTGAAATAGAGTTAGAAATCCCTAACAATTTAATTAGCCCAAGTACTCAGAATATTATTATTTTAACTCTTAAATATTTCAGTTCCAAATAATTAAACCGGTCAAAATTATTCTAAGCCCATTAATTCAGAAATTATCCTGTCGTGAGGTGCTCGCTGTAGCCCGGGAATATCACGTCTAAATCATAGCTGTTTCAGGCTCCCTTATATATGGACTACTCATATTTGATACGTCTCTTCGGCAAAAGTTAACCGCGTTCTCGCGCTTTGTTGTGCACGTGCAAATAAACGAATGGACGTGGTCAATCCATACATTATCAAAATTCCTAGTATTTTACATTATTATTCCATACGAGTGATTCTACTGCGTATAAAATAATATAATATAATGTCATATAACACAACTTAATGTAATATAGTAATCATCTACATAGTACAGTATAATATAACAATAATTCAGTTTAATAGTCTCAGTTTAATTAGGGACTTTTCTCAGAATCGCTAGTCGTTCGAGGCATATAAAGGATATGTATCGCCAGGTACATAGCAATATCGATAGATAGGTAAAAAATGTTTGGCTAAGTCAAAAAGCTTGATATTTACTACAAGGCTCCTCACAAGTAGTTCATACTGTAACCTATAAATCTTAAAAAATATATAAACACAATTTATTTTGACGATTATTTTTCGCTGATATTTAAGTTTAAACTTGACAAAATTCGTCAACATTATGAACGTTTGTACAAAATTAGATATTTAAACAACGAACAACAATTTTCATTGTTTTATTGTACTTTAAAAATATTATTTGTAGATACCTATTTACTAAAAACTTTTGAAGTATATTATTTTATTTTATACACACAATGACATTTTCAAATGCAATGTTTTCGGTGAAAAATAAGAATTGGCATACAGACATTTAGAATCATTTTTTTGTATACAATGATTTTATATCATTAAATTCAAAGTAAACATATCCATTACAGTGACCCATCTAGACATCTATTATGCTGGCATACTGCAGAATAGTACCAATTATTTTTATTTAAAAGAACTATTTTTAATATAATATTCTTATTAGTTGAATTGTTTCAAGTAATTAACTTGTTTTTTTATGAACGAATACACATAATAATTATACTGTGTCTATATTATCTTCTACTTTTCGATTGCGATTCGAATGGTTTATTCGTGGATAGGTACTTGAAACCAGTATTGGGAATAGATAACTAATAATTTATCTAGATAAAGATAAAAATTACTACATTTTTATCTAGATATATATCAGATAATTTTATGTTTAATTCTGCGAATATTCAGTGATATACAATGATTAGGTAAAAAAATACATCATTTAAAACGATTTAAAAATAAGCTTCATTAGAAGATAGCAAGTCAATCTCTGATTTAATACAACAAAAGAACTTACATTTGAAAAATAAAAATATTTTTTTTTAAATAAACTTCATTAGAACATACAAAAAATCATTCTTTGACTTAATAATACAAAAAAAGCTTATATTTGGAAAAATTAAGAAATAATAAATGCTGTTAAAATAATAATACTTCAAGCCGTATTTGATCTACAACATAAAATCATATCAAAAATTGTATCACTTAACCTATTACGCCTAGGTGTTAAAACTTGGATCTCCTTACTAAATTAATAAATGTATTATTAGAGTAGTGACTATTAAGAATAGTAGTTGTACTTGTACAAACCGGTAAAACGATAACTGACGCCGGGGCTATACACGGCGTATTCCGCCGCGTTTCGTACGCCGCGTATTCCGCGGCGTCTTCCGACTGACGAGCTATACAAGGCGTATCCGTCAAGCGTATTTCGCCTCATATATTTATACAATATTTAGAAACGATGGCAAACCCCATAATTATTGTATCAATAATATAAACATATTCATCGCAAACGAATAGCACTAATGAATAATATATACTCGTCGTTCGATCATTTGCACTTATCAGTTCGTAGGAGTAGGTAATTTATAATTTATAAATTATAATAAACGATAGTTATTCGTAGTCCATAGATGTCAACGATACAGTGTCGAATACTCGAATGCGGAAAATAAAATGATCACACGTTTATATTTGTCTAATAGTTATTAAAATATCAATTTTGTTTTTTTTTTTATTTTTATTAGCTTTTAGTATATAACTATGATAGCTCAACATTTAAGAAATATACATAATATAACACAATTCATTACAATTTAATATTATATAACAAAGCCAGCATCCAAAATAAATGAAATTACTGATTTAATGGCGATATTGGATTTTGTGTTTAGTATGAAGTAGATATTGAAGGGGATATTAAGAGTTTTAAATATGTTAACTAAAATAATACGTTTGGTTTGAAGGGCAGGGCAGTCGAATAGAATGTGGGATAAGTCGCAGATACTTTCA